>PVKS010003410.1:0-32507 GCA_004027875.1 Aplodontia rufa | reverse complement strand
CCGCACCCCCCCTGCGCACCCCCCGCCGGGCTCCCGGGTCCTCCCGCCCTTTCCGCTCCCCCCCGCGTCCGCCCGCTCCGAGAGCAGGAGCCAAAAAGGGAAGGAAGTGAGGACAGGAGCCAGAGCCGCGGACTAGGGGAGCACTGGATACACAGGGTCCGGGACCCTGGAGCTCGGGTCCCCACCTCCACTGTCTCCCGCCCTTCCTCTAGAAGATTTTGGAGCCTACGTCGCCCGCACTAAATTGGAATAAAACTTCCAGTCACCAACCTCCGAGTGACTATAGGAGCAGAATTTGACATTACTTTTCCCAACAAAAACAAGGCTAACACTCCCTCGGGAAGCGCTTTAGCCAGGAAAGGACCCGATTAGTCCTCCCGAAGAGGTAACACTCCCCACCCCAACCCATGAGTGCAGCGGACCGAATCCACGCCGGGTTTTCTAGGGAGCATTTGATTCCCGCCCACTCGCCAGGGGGCGGGGCAGGAAGCCGCTACTTCCGGCTCTTACGCGGCGGGGTGGGGAGGTTAGGGCGTTTCCGGTGCTTGCTCTGTGAGGCCGGCGGGACTGGTTGCTTGAGGTGACTCCGGAGCCTTTGGGTGCTTGGACGCAGCGTTGCAAGGGAGATGGGATATCTCCGGGCGTTTGGGGGGCCGGGGTAGTTGGAAGAGATTAGCGGTTATTGTAAGATTCGTTGTGCTTGGAAAGAACAGAATGCGAGACCTGGTTGGCAGCACTGGAACACAATTTTATTCCCACACGACTAGGCCCGTTCCTCTATCAGTCTGACCGACAGCGGTTCAGCCGCTCGGAGGTCCCTAAGTTGTGCCGCCGCTTCTTGGTTCAAAGTCCAGCAGCGGTTTAACGAGCGCCCTCTAGTGGGCACCAGGCATGCAGCAAAGGACAGACTGGCTTCCCGCGGCCCTCGAGGAGCTCGCAGTCCGGGAGGGAGACGGGCATTTAACAGACTCACAATCACTTAAATACAACTGGTGAACCGCACAAAAGGGACAAGTGTCTCTCAGAGGGGGCTGAGGCCGATCGAAGTCTGGGGCCGAGGGAATGGAGCTTTGGGACCCGAGGCTGGCGGGAGGCCTTTGGTTCATCGGAGGAAAGAGAACTCTTCGCTGATGAGCAGTGAGAGCAGGGCTGGGGAGCCTCACGTAGGGCTGGAGAGGTAGGCAGTGTTCCGGCAGGGTAGGGGTACACATAGGACGGGGCAGGAAGAATGAATTTGGCCCTGGGCACCGGTTCTCCAAGACTGGTCACTCTCCCAGAGGTGCCTAGGGTTATTTCAGGGAGCATTTGAGATTAAGACTTGGTAAGTAGGGCTGGAGAGGTGGCTCTGCGGTTACAGCGCTTGCCTGGCATGCGTGAGGGTGCGGATTCGAACCCCAGCACCACGAAAGCCATATGAAAAACTAAATAAAATTCATTCTCCCTTTAAAAAAAAAAGACTTCATAATTATATTAAGATGCTATTTGCCTTTTTCATTAGAATTCTCTAAGAGTGTACGTGGGGTTTTTTAGAAGCTACATGATGTACACATGATACCATGGCTCTCAAAATTAATGGAATGAGCATTTTGTGTATTCTCATGTTTAAAATTTTTCTGTTTCAGGTTGTAGTATAATGTCAGCTGCTAGGTGCCTGAACCCACAGTGTTATAATCCACTTAATAAAAGTTTTTTAGGGTCTTTGATAATTTGGAGGAGTACTGGGAACTGAACCCAGGGCACTTTACTACTAAACTACATCCTTAGTCCTTATTTTTTGAGAGGGGGGTTTCACTAAGTAGCTTAGGACCTCAATAAATATTTATGCTGAGGCTGACCTCAAACTTGTATTTCTCCAGTCTTAGCCTCCCAAATCACTGGAATTAGGGACATACACCACCACACCTGGCTTTGTTTTTTTGAGGGGGCGGTTTGGTTTTGTTTTTTTGTTTTTTGTTTTTTGTTTTTTTTTGTACAAGGAATTGAACCCAGGGGCACTTAACCACTGAGCCACATCTCCAGCTCTTTTTATATTTTAATGTGAAACGGTCTCACAAAGTTGCTCAGGGCCTCCCTAAATGGCTAAAGCTGGCTTTGAACTTGCTATCCTCCTGCCTCAGCCTCCTGAGTTTCTGGGATTACAGGCATGCGCTTGGCTTTGATAATTTTTAATAGGTCCTGAGACCAAAAATTTTGAGAACCACTGCCCTAGAGTTTTAAGAAGGTGAACGCTATAAAATTTTGTCTTTAAAACAAAAACATTCCAGCCACTTAGTGGAGGAAGTTTTGAGGGAGTAGGAGCAGATGATGGGGTACTGTTTGGAGGAGCTACTATGGTAGTTTGGGCCAGAGATGATCATGGCTTCCACAGGGTGATGCTGAGTGCCCTCACTGTGTTTTCTGGAAGAAAATAAGAAGAGAGTGAGGAATTTGGGGTTTTAGAATGTAGGGTAAAGTGCTCATGGGAAAAGAATGGTGGTAATATTTTCTGCCTGCCACTTCCCATGCTGAGTGCTTAATCCCCTGCATCTTCTAACATGCACTATTTCCTTTAATCCCCCTAACAGTCATCTGAGGCTCCTCTGTGCAATGCAGTAGCCATCCTTTTGGTAGTCAATAAAGCAATTGGGCATTTGAAATGTGGCTAGAGTGAATTGAGATGTACTGATAGTTTAAAATCAACACTTGGCTTGTGAAGACTTAGGATAGAAAAAAAGACTAATTTTTTTTTCTTTCTAGAACTGGTAATGTAACCCAGAGCCACACCCCCAGCCCTATAATTTGTTATATTGTTTATATGTTTAAATAACAATATTTTGGGGACTGGAGGAGTTGCTCAGCGGTTACAGCCCTTGCCTGGCATGCATGAGGACACGGGTTCAAATCCCAGCACCATGTACACAATGAAGTGTCAGAGCAATGAAAGCCATATGAAAACTAAATTAAATAAAATTGATTCTCAGGGAAAAAAAACAATATTTTGGATTTATTTGATTAAATAAAGTGTATTAAATTAATTTTATTTTTTTTTGCAATACTGGGGATTGAACCCAGAGCCTACACATATGCTAGGCAAGCACTTTATCTGTGAGCTACACCCTCAACCCTTTTTTAAATTTTATTTTGAGACAGGATCTTTAAGTTGCCAAGATTAACCTGGAATTTGTGATCTTCATGCCTCAGTCTCCATAGTAACTGGGATTACAGCTTCTTTTTACTTTTTTTAATGTGGCTACTAGATTATTCAAATTTTCACAGGTGTCCTGCATTACATTTCTATTGGACAGCACTGCCTAAGTAATTTTTTTTTAAATTGTGACACCAAAAGAAAGGAAATGGATGCAAATTAAGAATGTTCAAGGGGCCCTACAGTAAGGATGTAGGGCAGGATTTAACCCAGGTCTACGAATTCAGATTCTGCCCATCACAGCAGCACCCTCCCTCCGTGGGAGATGAGTTTAGGAAGAGGAGATAAAATGAGAAGGGAAAGATAAGGGGAAAGTGGAGCACTGTTTACCTTCTCCTTGGAATCCTTGCGAATGACGAGGTAGGTAGCTGTGGAGACAGATGAAGAGGGGATGGGTTGCTGGGAGTGTAGAGGGGGATGGCACAGGGATGGTGTCTGCTTCCATCCTTCCCTTGGTGGGGAGAGTGCCATACTCACCGACCCAGCCTAGTGCCTTGATGAGTCCCAGGAGGAAAAAGGCAGAGAGGAAGAGGCCTACGCCATCCTCAAGGGAGGGCCCAGAGAAACCTGGCAGGTGGAAGGGAGGAAAGTGAGTTTCATGTCTTCCAAGGCATCACCTGGGCTCCATTTGCCCCATGACTTACCTGCTACCTCCACAGTGACCTCAGCGCTGCGTCCAGAGGCAGACAGGCTGGAGTGGTGGACACGGCAGATGTACCTTGCCCCATGCTGCTCAGCAGTGACTGGGGGCAACTGCAGATGTCCAGAGAGACTAACAGAACCATCTGAATGGTGGCGCAGGGAAGAGAGCGATGTCTGCCCCTCGGCCTTCCGAGAGCCACCCTCTGGGCCACCTCGAAGCTCCCACTCTATCTCCAGGCCCTCGGAAGGGTAGAAATGGGACGCTATGCACAGCAACTCTGGAGGTGCCTCTCCTAGGGTAGCCCATACAACCGGTGCTGGGGACAGGGACACTTTAGGGGGCTCTGGAGGAAAAGGACAAAAAGCACATGAGGGAGTCAATCCACACTGTCTCCCCTCAGCCTCCAGCTTCCCCCAAAATGGCAGTCCCCACGGGTCGTTCACATGAATCTCCATGCCAAAGGCCCTCAGATTCTCAGGAGCCCCCATTCCACCTTCCATCAGATTTGGGAACCCTTATCTCAAAGCCCCTCAGATTCCCAGGGACTCTCCACCCATACCATTGCCTCTGATTCACAGGGGCCCCCATCTATTTCCACACACCCAAGCATCCTCTTCACCACCCTCCATCATAATATCCTCCTAACCCAGTCCCCACCCTCTACCCCTGGAGAACTTGTTTCCACTTACTGTGCACAGCAAGCTCCAGGGAGACCTGTCCTTGCAGGTATGGCAGGTGTACAGTAGCCAGATAGGTGCCCTCCTGAAAGGGTCTCACTGCAGGCAGCCAGAAGGTCCCATTCCCGGTCCATGGGCCCCACAGATCATCATCATCCCAAGCAGCAAACGCCACTGCCCCCTCTCGGGCTGCTGGCATCTGCCCATCCAGCCCAGGAGTTGCAGCCAGGAGCAGGTGCCCCTTACCCATATGCTGGCGTCGCCACTCCAGCCCAAAGGGAGGGGGACCTGGGGCCAGAGATGTAGCAGCCTTGAGGGCAGGGGACATGTAGGCAAAGCTCAAGTCCAGCATAGCATCTTGTCCCAGTCGGATTTGAGGGGCAGGGGTATGGGTGAGGACGGTCAGCACCACTGGGAAAGACAGTGTGAGAAAGAGGTGAGAAGACATAAGGGACAAGCAAATGGCCAAAAATAATATGCTATGTGCTATTTTCACCAGGCCCTAATACCAGATCTTATACCTGTTTCCAACTGAGGTTCTCATCAAAGTACATTTGGACAATTGCAACAACCTCTCCCTGCTGTCATTGTCTTCTTCAACTCCTTTACTCTATAGGTGTAGTCTGATCAGGTCACTTGCCTAATTAAAAATCCTAACTGCATGGGGCTGGAGCAGTGGCTCAGTGGTTCCGGCACTTTCCTGGCATTCACAAGGATGCGGGTTTGAACTTCGGCACCACGTACACAACAAAGTCTTGGAGCAACAAAAGCCTCATGAAAAACTAAATAAAATTGATTCTCTCTCTCTCACACTCTCTCTCTCTCTTCAATTAAAAAAAAAAATCCTAGTTGCCTGGCATTTGCAAGGACCCAGTTCAAACCCCAGCATGATATACACAACTAAGTGTTGGAGAATAACAACAACAACAAAAAGATGAAAAAATAAAAGTGAGTCTCTCTCTTTTAAAAAATCCAGATACAAACTTTTTAATTGTTAAAAAAAAGATTCACGGGATTAATAAATAATATCTAAAGGTTTTATAGTTTAACCCTCAAGTTAACAGTGACTTTTTTTCTTTTTTGGTATTGGGAATTGAACCCAGGGGTGTTCTGCCCCTGAGCTATACCCCCAGCTCTTTTTATTTTTTCAGTTTAAGCTGAAAACTAAGTTTCTGAGGGTATCACTAAGATGCTGAGGTTGACCTCAAACTTACTATCCTCTTGCCTCAGCCTCCAGAGTAGCTGGGATTACAGGTATGCCCCACTATGCCCTGCAATACTGATCTTTAACAAGCATTATTGGAAGCAATTTTAGATCTGCATCCTATAAACTATACTTTGTATATTTGTCAGGAAAGTATATTTGTAATAAATAATGTATAGCTGGCACTGAATACAAAAGTAAATACAGCCAGGATTAGTGGTGTGATCCTGTAATCCCAGCTACAGGAGGCTGAGCCAGGAAGATCACAAATTCCAAGCCAGCCTGGGGAATTTAGTGAGACGCTGAAAATAAAAAGGACTGGGAATGGAGCTCGGTAGTAGAGCGCCCCCTGAGGTCGATTTCCAGTACCGCAAAAAAGTGAATAATTCGATCTCAAGTTGGAAGTCAGCCTCAGCAGTTAAGGGAGGCCCTAAGCAACTTTAAGAGACCCTGAAGCCATAGCTCAGCAGTTACAGCACTTGCCTGGCATGCGCAAGTACAAGGGTTTGAACCTCAGCACCCATTTATACGACTAAGTGTCAGAGCAACGATAAGCCACGTGGAAAAAAAAAACTCAATAAAAAAAAAGAAAGAAAGAAAAAGACCCTGTCTCAAAATAGAAAAGGGGTGGCTAAACGGTAAAGCTCCTCTGGGTTCCCAAGGACCCAAAAACAAAAAATTGAATAACAACTACTTTGAAAATATTACTGTAAAAAAGTTAAACCTAAATCTCTAGATCAACCAATTTACAGGAAAAACAGAGGAACAAAGTAAATGACACAAGAGGAAAAAATTGGCCAAATGCAAGATGAAGAAAATTCTATAGAATCAGCATATTATAGCGATGTGGCTTCCTCAATGTTTATAGCAGCTCAATTTACTATAGCTAGACTATGGAACCAACCCAGATGCCCCTCACTCGACGAGTGGATACAAAAACTATGGTACATATATACTATGGAATACTATTCGGCCATTAGAGAAGACGATATTATGGCTTTTGAAATCAAATGGATGGAGATGGAAGGAATTATGCTAAGTGAAGTTTCCCAATCTCAGAGACTCAAGGGCCGAATGGTTTCTCTCATCTGTGGAAGCTAGAATACATGGGGAAGCAGCAGGTTAAATGACTAACCTAGCAAATAACTTCAAATTGTATGATTCTCAGCCTAATAGGGGGATGGCTCCCTAGGATACTTGGAGGCGTAGGGAGCGGGAGGGGGTGGGGGAGGGTGTATGAAGAACTCCTAGGATACTGGAGAATGGGAATATGGGGGAACCATCTCAGAAGCAGATGTCATTCCTCCACGAGATACCCATTTAATGCAAGAGTTCTTCTGGGGGAAACTGCAACAGGTGAAACACAAAGTGGTCATCCATGTTTTGGCATTACCCCTAGATAGCAAAGTATATATACATTGGTTACTGATGGTTTGATAATGTTTCCCTCTCATTTGTATCTCTATATACTCTTAATAAAAAAAAAGAAAATTCTATAGAACAAATGACCATGTATTCCCCTTTCCCCCCACTTCCCCCCCAAAAAAGCAGCAAAAACAATTGGCTTTTATTTTGAAGTTCTGGGGACTGAATCCAGAGTCTTGAGCATGTTAGGCAAGTGCTCTACCACTAGGTTACACCTCAACTCAGAACAATACTAAGGAATTATTACTTATTTTGTTAAGTGTGATTATGTGTTTTAAAGGCCTTATTTAATAGAGATGCTTTCTGAAATACATATGAGTCAAATAATACAATGCTTGAGATATACCTTAAAATACTTCAAAAAAATAAAAAGAGGAAGAATAGTGAAATAATTTGATAAAATTCTATAACTATACAAGAGCACAGGGCTGGAAGGGTGGCTCAGTGATTACAGCATGGCATGCATGAGGACCCAGGTTCGAACCCCCACCCCCAGCATTGCATACACAACTGTCAGGGAAACAAAGGCCAGATGAGGAAATAAATGAAGTTGATTCTCTCTCTCACTCTCTCTCTCTCTCTCTCTCTTTTTGAGGGAGGGACATTCAGCTCATCCCTCTCTTTAAGAAAAAAAATAAAATTGCATAATGGGTAGAAATGGACATAGAGGGGGTCATTCAACTCTTTTCTCTACTTTTATGGGGAATTTTGTTTTATTTTTATGGTGTTGGGTATCAAATCCAAGGCCTTGGGGGGCATTCTACCACTGAGCTACATCCCCATCCCTTTTGTGTATTTTTAACATTTTCCATAACAATATTCTAAAAGAATAGTGAGAACTAAATACTACATAGCCAAAGTATTCCAGGGCTGGAGTGATAGCTTAGTGGTAGCCCTTGCCTAGCACATGGGGTTCAGTCCCTAGCAGCACATGAAACAAACAAAAAACCCCCACAAACATATATATATATACTTAAAATATGTATAGCGGGCACAGTGGCCCACACCTGTAATCCCACCTACTTGGGGGCTGATATAAGAGGATCACAAGCTCAATGTACAATGTAATGAGTCTGAAAATAGAAAATAAAAAGGACTGGGGATGTAGCTTAGCAGTAAGCACCCTTGGGTTCAATCCTCAGTTTCACACACACACAAAAAAAATTCTTTCTTGGGGCTGGAGCGGTGGCTCAGTGGTTTCGGCGCTTGCCTGGCAAGCACAGGGACCCGGGTTCAAACCCCAGCACCACGTACACAACTAAGCGTTGGAGCAGCTAAGGCCATGTGAAAAACTAAATAAAGTTGTTTCTCTCTTTCTCTGTCTCTCTCACTGTCCCTCTCTCTTTATTAAAAAAAAAAAAAAGAATTTTAAAAAAAATTTTTTAAAAATTCTTTCTTTCTTTCTTTCTTTTTTTTTTAAGAGAGAGGGACAGTGAGAGAGAGAATCAATTCCATTCAACTTTTCATATGGCTTTTGTTGCTCCTAGACTTCACTGTATATGTGGTGCTGGGGTTTGAACTCACGTACTTGCACATGCCAGGCAAGCACTGTAACCGCTGAGCCACCGCTCCAGCCCACTCCCCAAAAAAGACAATTTTTAAAGTAGAAATAAATTATCAATGATCTTTGAGATCTCTAAAGAGACTCCATTTCTAGCTGGGCACAGTGGTATACTCCTGCAATCCCAGCAATTTGAGAGGCTGAAGCATGACTGCAAGTTCAAAGCCAGCCTCAGCAATTTAGTGAGACCCTAACTAATTTAGTGAGAGCTTGTCTCAAAATAAAAAAATAAAAAAGGCTGGGGATGTAGCTCAGTAGTTTAGCAGCCCTGAGTTCAATCCCTGGTCCAAAGAGAGAGAGAGAGAGAGAGAGAGAGAGAGAGATATTCCATTTCTAATGCTACATCATAACAATAGCTTTTATTTTCTTAAATCTGTAATCAATTAGAAATGCTTGACAGGAAGACAAAACAGACACCTTGCTTTTACCTGTTTTATACGCCGGTGGTCTATGAGACACAGATGATTTCCCACTGGGCAACCTTAGGGTCTCAACCTGTACTTACTTCTTTCACACAAGTCATTTCCTCATTTATTTATTTATTTATTGGTGCTGGAGATCCTAGGGCCTCCAGGTCATTCTAAGCATAGGCGCTAAGTAACACTAAGCTACATCCTCAGCCATACACAAGTCATTTTCTACTTTATAATTACTTTACAATAGGAGTATTTGTGACAAATCCGAGAGACTCCTTGAGAGCACCATCTACCTCTGACCACCTTTGTGACCCTTAAAAGTGCTCAGGACTGGGCTGGAGCAGTGGCTTACCAGCTACAGTGCTTGCCTGGCTTGCCTAAGTATGCAGGTTTGAACCCCAGCACCACGTACACAACGAAGTGTCAGAGTAATATAAGCCATATGAGAAACTAAATAAAATTTATTCTCTCTCACTGACCCTCCCTCAAAAAAAGAGAAGAAGAAGAAGAAGAGGAGGAGGAGGAGGAAGAGGAAGAAGAAGAGGAGGAGGAGGAGGAGGAGGAGGAGGAGGAGGAGCTGCTTAGGACCACCTCACATATTGATGTAATTGTTCAGGAGAGGGACCCAGGTTTTGATATATTTTAGAAGCTTCCAATATAATTGTTATTTGCAGCCTGGTCTGAGAACTACTGAGCTCTTTCTCTTGGTGCTAGTAAGTATTTATTGCATCAATGGATAAATTAACACAATGCCTACCTTGATAGTCACAACTGAAAAGCAACCTTTTACAGGTGGAAGAACAGACTCAGGAAAAAGGCAGTCTCATCACCACCTCACCAGTGATGCCTGCAGCCCTAGGAAATATTGCTCTGGAGAGAGCTACTGTCCCCACAACCAGCAGTTTTCTGCCTTTGCCCAGTGCGGGAGCTGGGAACTAAGAATGAAGGTGCTGAGGGAGCTGAGGGTTTCGGAATCTGTTTTCCTGGTGCAGTGGGTGATTCTCTATTAGTGACAAAGAGAAAGCTACAGGGGAAAGGAGAGCGCAGAGTCGCGGCTTGACTTGTCCATCAGGCTGCGAGAGATTGAGAGAAGCCAATGACTCTACCTGTAACTATCTGGCTTCACAGGGGAGAGCTAGAGTTCATAGATACCGGAGTGAGATCTACTCCAACCCAGATTTATCACCCCACTGTCTCCCTGTCCCTCAACCCAACAAGGTGTCAGACCATTGCACACTTGGATCGCGTTGCACTATGCAATAGGCGGTCTCCCGCCACTCCCCTTTACCACACTAGAGCCCACTGTTTGGGGAAATCATAGAAAGACAGTGCATGCCAATGTGCTTTAGGGAAGGTAAACGCGCGCTGATGCCACAGCCGTTGCTTTGTTGATTGCAGCAACCTGTTTGTGGGAGCGGGTGAGGCTCGAAGGCCGGTTTTTGAAACAAGGTGAACTGCAAAGGTGGGGGTGCCTAGCAAGATAAAGATCTGGGAAGAGAGGAGATGAAAGTTCCTGCTTCAGAATACCTCGCTACGCAATCACTTCACAAGTTTTCCAAGTTTCGGCGCCTGGAAACCCCGCCTCTCCAAAGACCCGCCCCCAAACCGTGGTTGGTTTTTATTTTACTGGTTCACCCCTGGAAGGTGAGGTAGAGGCCGATTAATTCTAGCTGAACTGCCTCGCTCTACACAAAAAGGAAACTGAACTGAATCCTGTGTGGAGAAATGATTAGCTCAAGTCCACACGGCCAGTCACCGGCGATCAGAACCCTTAGAATCTCCTCCAACTTTATCTCCCCTACCCAACTACCTGTTGCTCCGGTGAAGAGAACAGGCTCCTGGGGAGGATCTGGTTGGAGTCGCAGGAGGCTGGAGAGGCCGAGAATCGAGCTAGACATGCTGACCGCCAGCCAAGTCCCGTCCAGGGCCCGCGGGCAGCTCCGCTCTTGGGTCAGGCCGCGGGCCCAATTCGCAGAGGCGGGCAGCGGGATGTAGCGGCTTATCTCGCAGTGCGGTGCGGGGGCGTCCCTGGGGTACCGTCGGAAGGCATTCTGCAGAGTGCCGGTGGGGTCTGTGAGACGGAGAAGGAATGCAGCTGAGAGCCACCGCCGGGGGCCGGAAACTTCAATTGAACAGACTACCTCGTAGCGAGGAGTTTAGAGGTAATCCAGACTCGTTTACAGAGGGAGAAACTGAGGCTGGAGGTCAGCGCGCATTCTAAAGAGGAGGGGGTTTCGACAGAGTTGACGCAGGTGGGGGAGAGTCCCGGAAGACTCACCGTTCACGTTGAGGTAGAGCTTAGGGTCGAGGTCTGGCCGGGGCGGTGGTCCCTCGGGTCCTTGGCGCAGAAGCAGTGCAGCGGGTCTCTTGGCCAGGCCGCCCCCGCCCACATCCTCCACGAACCAACACTGGATCGCCGAAGGTCCGGCCCAGACTGCAGTGGCCAGACCTGGGGGAAAGGGCCGCCAGTGATCCGGCGACGGATTTCAGGTGATCCAAATCCGCCCCCCCCCCGCGCACGCACACACACACACACACACACACACACGGCGTCAGGCCCTCGGTGGGACCTTCTTCCCCGCTTCCCCACCCCTGTTGCTGGGAGAGAAGTCGCGGGATTCGCTCACCCGAAGTCACAGCGAGGAGCAGGGACAGGGGCTTCATGGCGCTGCGAACTCCTCAGCCCCGAAGCCTTCTCTTCCTCCTTTCACTTTCGCTTTCCTCCAAACGACAGCAGGAGGAGCAGAGGAAATCCCCGCTCTGGTTAGGTGAAGATGCGTGGAGATGGGTGCACCCCTCCCCACTGTCCAAGCAAGGATCCCGGAAGCTTCCTCTCCTGGTCTCGGTGGACGCCTCCCCTCCACGCCCTCCTGGACCACCCAGCCGCGCCCAGTTTGAGCCCTCCCCAAAACTAGACTCCCCTCCGGTATCTTCCCCGCACCATCCACTTCCCTGAGAACTTTCGCCCACCTGTCAGGTCCCCAGCAAACACGTAGGGCTTATAGGGAAGCCAAGTGAAATGACCAATAAATATTTTAATCACTGTTTAAAAAAATTAAAACCTTGTATTACGACTTACTCCCTCCTACCTCCACCCACTCCTAGTGAGAACCGAGTTGGATGGGAATCCCCACGGGAGGTGTGTGTGTGTGTGTGTGTGTGTGAGAGAGAGAGAGAGAGAGAGGGAGGAGAGGGGGAGAGAGAGAGTGTCTGTGTGTATAGAAATAAGGGTCGCATCCTGCCAGAAGGAGTAGGTTCCGGGACAACAGTGGGGCTCAGAGGCCTCCTCCCCACAACACAAACACAGACTTCAGGCACAGACTACAACAACCTGACCCTTGACCCTGTGAATTCAGGATGCTCTACACCCCCCTTTCCCTCTCCCAACCATGTTCACCCTCCTCTGTGGAACTGGGTCTTCGGTGTACCCATCAGAGTGGGGGAAAAGGCGACTTAGTTCCGGGGATACCTTGGGAGGAAGGGTCTAAAGAGTGGAATGGGCTGGCGATGGTGCAACGTGGTTCCCTCTCCAGAATATTTACAAGTCCAAAGAGATAAAGGAAGACAGTAAGTATAGTGGGAGATCACCCAGGGGCCATAGCTGCCCTGGATCGTGCTCCCTATTCTCTCTTCCACCAAGGCTACCCCAGTTGCCTGCCCCTTCAGTTTGCTCCTCCGCCCCCACTGAAGCCCATCTCCACCTTATGGACGCTGGGTGGGGACCAGACACTTCTGCTGGGCGGGGGCGTGGCCCCACTGGCCTCGTCACCGCTGCCCCCGCCCGCACTGGAGGACTCTCTTTTTGGAAGCAAAGCTGGCCCGCAGGGCGCCGCTGGTCCGACTCCGGCCCCGCCCCCGCCCATGCGGTGCCGGCGCTCACAGTGTCCCCGGTGACGCATGAAACTGTCTCGCCACATGAACTTCTTGGCGCAGACTCCGCACTCGTAGGGCTTGAGACCCGTATGTGTCTTCATGTGCTCGGTCAGGTGGTGTTTCATCTTGAACTTTTTGTTGCACACGGGGCAGTCAAAGGGCCGCAGATTGAGGTGCATGTTCACGTGGCGATCCCTCATACTCTTGTGGGAAAAGGCCTTCCCGCAGTGACACAGAAAGATCTTATTACCGTCCCCACTGCCGGTCCCACCAGGGGCTCCGCCAGTGCCACTGGGCACTCCCAGGCCTCCCCCTGATGTACCCCCTAGGGTGACCGCCCCATGTTCTGCTTGGTTCCCTGGTGGCTGGCCTGGAGCCTGTGAGGAGGAGGAAGAGGAAGAGGATGGGAAGACCAGAATCTGGTTGCCCTGCATGTCCAAGGGAAGGAGAGGTCTTGGAGGGTGGGTGGGGGGATAGGAGGAAGTGGTGGGCCCCCCTGAGTCATCAAGTCCTGCCCCAGAACTCCCACCCTCATAGGGCCCAAAGTCATTAGAGGACTCACAGAAGTTGACCTGCTCTTCACCCTTGTCTGGGGGTTCAGTCAGGGTTCGGACATCACTGATACTGAGAGTAGCCTCAGGCCCTCCCCCTGCTGGAACCCCAGAGCCACCCCCTAGCTCTTCATCTTCATCATCCTCACAGGTCAACACCAGGTCTTCCTCTTCTTCCTCCTCCTCTAGATCTGGGTCCTGGGGAACCAGGGGTGCTGGTGCAGGGCAATTTCCACCCCGCTTCACATATACCCAGTGTTTCTGTGGCATGACACTGGCAGGTGTGTAGGTGGGCCTCCGAAGCCCAGCCCCAGGGACCACAGCCCCCCTCCCATCTCCACCATCATCGCAGAGCTCATCTGCCTCTAGCAGCAGCTTCCCAGAGGTGGCACCCCCACTGCCAACCACAGGGGCTGGGAATACAGGGCCACCTCCTCGTCGCTCCCCACTGCCCACTGCAGAAGCTGCAAATGCCTCTTGGGTGGAACATGAGAAATCAGTGGACTCCCGGGGACTGAAGTAGTTGCTGCTGCTGGGAGATTGATTCTCACTGGCCCGGCTGGAGGTATGGGAGCGCACAGAGCCCGTGGTGGTAGGAGCCACAGTACCCCCACTTCCTGATGGAGCCCCAGCACCAGGGACAGTGACAGAAGTGGGTGCAGCAGTATTGATGGTGGTGGTGGCTGAGGCTCGGCCCTCTCGGAGTAGTTCAGTGCACTTGTCCACAATGTGCCACATCTGGAGCACAGAGCCCACAGTGAGGAAGTTGACAATGTCAGCAGCAGCCATGCTGAGGCGGCCAGTGTAAGCAGAGGCCAGGACAGTTTCAAAGGCACCTGGGTCCATGACGCTGGGCAGTGAGATGGAAGTCATGCCCTTGAGTAGGACCTGGTCGTGGAAGTAAGGAGAGGAGGCAGCCAAGACAGCACGATGAGCCCGAAACTCCCGGCCTTGCACTCGGATGGATACATCACAGAGCTGGCCCTGAAGTCGTTGCTGATTAAGGGACTCCAAAAGGGCACTGGTCACCTCAGGGAAGGACACATGTACCACTGCGGCTGCTGGCAGGGGCAGTGGGGGTGGAGCCAGCGATAATGGCATGGGGAGTGCTGCCCCATTGGGTGATAGAGGAGATGGCTCCATGTTGTGGAGGAAGGGGATACCCCCCCAGCCACTAGAACAAAGGAAGGAGGAGGGCGGGGGGGGGTCTCTGGGGAAAAAAAAAAGAATAAATTTTATAAAGACACAGCCCATTACAGCTTAAAAACATGTTCATGCTGGTCTTCTAAGCAACTCCTTACAACTCTGGTTTAGGTATGCCTCTCAATCCCACTTGACAGATGAGGAAACCAAGGCTCAGGAAGATTGAGGGATTATCCAAGGTCACACAACACCAGCAAATACAAATGTCCTGACTGCAAATTCAATGCCCTTTCTTTGGAGGTTAGAGAAATAGGCACTGTTAGGTGAGTGGGATGCCTTCGCCTTGGAATTACACCCTATTTCTTAATTGCCTGAGAGCCTGACTTTCCAAAATTTCACCTTTTTGGTGTTTTGCACCCTTTGCTTGATGGGGGGGGGCATGTCTGCTGCTTTACTGAAAACAACCCTTGGCTCCATGTCTTAGGGTTACGACCCCCACCTCTCACAAACCACGCCCCTTTCGCCCCAGCGCGCAACTAACCCCGCCCCTTTCAAGACCCTCCTCGTGCTCCGCCCCCATAGGCTCTTTCTACCCCGCCCCTTGCCTATCCCCGCCCACATCGGACCCCGCCCCCCCGCTCCGCCCCAAGCACTACCTCGGCCTCTTCTCCCACCCGGAAGGCGCCCCCCACCCCCGCGCGCCCCCGCTTACCGGGCCGCGCGCACCCGGGCCCCCCCGCCCCTCACTCGGTGGCCAGAGCTGCAGTCTGGGCCCCTCCCGCCGCCATCTTGCGCCGACTCCCTCCGCCCTCCGCCTCCGCCCCGCCTCCCGCCCTTCGGACTTTAAAGGCACAGGCAGGCACCCGCCCGTGCTGCTGGGCAATACTCCGCCGACTCAGCCACTTCTCCTTTAAAGAACCGTCGCCGCATTACACCTTAAAGGTACCTGGTCCCCTCTTCCATGTAAGACCCAGGACTTGGTTTGGCCGAATCCTTCACTCCCCTTTAATTCTGTAAGCCTGCCTCTTCACTTTGGCGATGAATCCCGGTCTACACTTCGGACTCGGCCCCGAGCTGCGGCCAGTGTGGATCTAATAGCCCTCTTCCCAGCTTCTGACAGTCTCGTTGAAGCCCCGCCCCCTTCCTCCGGGCCTGGATTGGCCATGTAACCTTGAGTCGGCCCCTGATTGGCCTTTTCACTCCAACCGCTTGAAGTGAGAAAGTAAAGTGCGTTAAGGAGGCTGAAGCACTTCTGTTTTTTAAAGTGCCAGGTAGAGGACACCAGGAAGGCCTGAGGGCAAAGAAATTCGAGAGGTGTGCAAGGACCAAGCCAGAAAGGGCAGATCCTGGGCAACTTGGGGTCCTGGGCTAACCCTGAGCCAAGGGCAGCGGATACCAATCTGTGACACAAGGAGGACAAGGAAAAGACAGGAATACAATAAGAAAAGAACTTTATTAATGTTTCTGTGTAAAACGTAAGCTTTGTTTAAAAGAATCACCACCAAAAAGGGATTAGCTCAGTCCATCCTTTCCTCGGTCATCAGCTTCCCACTATCCTCCAAATGCTATCCCAAAACATTTTAGAGGCAGGGAGAGGAGGAGGCAGCTAATCAGAGTCTGAGAGTACGATGATCTCCTCTGGATCACACTGTGTGGCCACACTCATCTGCAGGGAAGTGAGAGACAGTCAGAAAAGTCTAAGAGTACCAGGGAAGGAGAAGCATGAAGGAAGGATTTAAGAGATTTAAAAAGTAGGATGGGAAAAAAGAAAGAGATGTGGCAGTTGCACTATTCAGACAAAGGGCTGAAGCGAAGAAAGAAGGAAATGTAAGAGGAAAAACAGCTTCATTTCTTACCTTGTAAGTACCAGGCCGTGGAGTCTGTAATTGGGGGATTTGGGAAAACCGGGCTGGAGAAGGGCTACAGAGGGAGCTGGTCACCAGGCCATGGCTGGGAGAGTCCACCCTTGTGGAGGAATCAGCAACTGGGACTGTGGAGGCCAAGGGGGAAGGTGGGCTGGGTAGGGTATATGTCTTCTTCCCATTCTTCTCATGCACTGCTTTTTGCCGTTCCACAAAGCTGAGGACAAAACATAAATGCATAGAGGGGTACAAGATGCCTGAGGCTGAAGAAAGAGTGTCCAGGCTCTCCCAGTAGACTCAGTCCCCCAGTATTTCTCTCAGAAAGCCCCCTGCAGTTCCTCCTTGGCTTCCCTCTTCTTCCTCCTGCTGTTTTTACCTGTTTTCTAATGGTCCTGATCCTGTTTGCTTCCTCTCCTTCCGAGATTTCTTGCAGGGGGGACTGGAATCTCCCCAGATATGAGGAGAAACACCTCCATTGAAGGATGTGGAGGTGACCATGGCTGCCCCATTCTCCAAGACAGTGGTGAGGGGATCCTCTGACTGCCTCCTGGATGAGGAAATGTCCCTCTCCTCAGGGGAAGGGGTAGTATCCACAGGCAGTGCTTCAATCTCTAGCTCAAAGAGTTGAGACATAGGGCTCTCTTCCTCAAGGGGCAACTCTTCAAGCTGCTCTCCATTGCTTTCAGCATCTATACTGGAAGGGGCCAGGGGTTCTTCCAACAGTAAACCTGGTGAAACTCTGAGTCCTTTGTTTTGCTGCTCCCCTGAAGACCTGCTAATCTCTTTGCCAGGTTCCAGGTTCTTTTCAGTAGAGAACTGTGGTAGAGACATGGGGCTCTTGTCTCCATCCTTACCTGAGAAAGAAGAAAAGGGAGGAGTGGCATGAGGACTGGGGGTAGGGGGAGAGGAATACTGCTGAGAAGAAACTAGGAGTAAGAGGAAGGAAAAGAGTCTCAACAGGTAGATCAAGCCCAACACAGCAGAACTTACAAAAGGATGTTCCTTTTACATACCTGCTCTCTCCTCCTCCTCCTCTTCCTCCTCCTCTTCATCATCCCCCTGACCTTCCTGTATCTGCTCTAGATCCTCCTCTTCTTCGGAATCTGTGACCTCCTCCTCTTCCTCCTCCTCCTCGTCCTCCTCTTCCTCGTCCTCATCATCATCATCACTTTCCTCATCTTCTTCATCATCTGTCTCAGCCTTGGAAGTAGTGGGGCACTTCTGAGATGCCATTCCACTAGGGCCCTGGGGGACAAACCAGGGGGTTCAGTTCTTGCATTCCTTCTGCACACTGCCCCTCCTCAGTCCCCCTGGAATCCCTGGTGGTTACTGTAGGGGGAGGACAAGGCCCCTCTTAAAGGTATATCTCTTCCACACCTCACCAGAATCCAAGGCTTTGGGGGGTTCTGTGGAGTGGGAAGAGGTGCCTTGGGGAAGCCGGGCTCTTCTCTTCTGTCTTTCACCCTCCTCACTTTTGTCTTGCATCATTGCATATTTGGAAATGACCTCATCCAGCCGGCTCATGGCCAAGCTTCGGTTTTCCCGAAGGCGACGGGCCAGTGCAGGATCTGATAGTGCGGGGTCAATGCCTATGTGGGAAGATATAAAGCCAGAGCACTTAGCCCAAACCCAGAAGGGATTAGGGGGATGCCTCTTCCACCATACATCCAACCTAAAGGATCACTGATGGGCATCCCACTAACCCCCTACCTGGCCTATAGTCGTCTGTGAGGTGGCAGCCAAAGTTGTAGATGAGATCAAGGTGGCGACGCTCCTGTAACCTGATGCCCACATCTCGGAAGGCATCCTGAGCCATGAGCTGGAGCTGCTGACGGGGAAGGCCAAGACTGTGACGTGCAGCTGCCTTCTCTACAGCCCTCAGCACATCTCCATAGTCAGGGAAGGTATCAGGCCCTGGCTTGTTGATGAGCCGCTCAATGCGCCTATTAACCTCTGGATAGCGAGTGCCACGGTAAGGGATGCGCTGCTCTATGACACGGCCTGTCAATGAAGAGCAGTCCTTTAGCTCACACAGACGCCCAAAGAGGCGGATCAGTTTACGCTTTAACCGGGCCTCCTGCAGATATGTGGAGTCCGGGTCATCCAATTCTGAAAGATCCAACTCCTTCTCCTGCAGTCGACGGATCTCTGCGACATATAGTGCCAGCAGCTGCTCTAAGCGCTGGATTTGCCGCCGGGAACCACGGGTCCTTGGGGCCTCAGAGGCAGTAGTTTCAGCATTTGTGGGGTCTGAAGAAGGATCTGTGGGAGGGTTATTCCCAGATGGCTCACTGGAAGTGGTGGCAGCAGGGGCTAGGTTCAGCTTTTTCTTGGCTGAGTGGGCCTTGAGAACAGTGCAGAGCTCATTAATATAGACATAGAGCTTCGCTGGCCGGTTCCGGGCCCGAGACAAGACCCGAGAGAGGATGTTGCAGAACTCCGCAGAAGCCAAAAACAGAGAGTGGGCACGCTGCTGCCGATTATAGAGGAATGGGACCACCTCCGGGTGGTCAGATGTCTGTGTCCTACACAGTTCAAGAAACTGGAGGATTCAAGGGAAGAAGGGAGGGGGAAAGAGACAAGGGAGAGGGTTGAGAGAAAGAAGGCAAGGTGGGGTTAGTGGGGAAGACAAGACAGGAGAGCCAGTCAGCCATCCCCCTCCCTGGGGTACAAGAATCTTCACCCCTAAAGCTCACCTCTTCAAACAGCTTCTCATTCTCCAACTTGTAGCATTTCTTGCCGCCCGAACTACTGCTTCCTCCGGCCCCATGGGGCTCAGAGGAGCCAGGGGCTTCTGGCCGGGGTGAGGCCGGATTGGGGGGTGGGTGGGAGGGCCCTGGCTGAGCAGCTGCTTCATCTTCGTCATCATCATCCAGCACAATGATGCTGTTAGCGGTGGCCATGGGGAATCAAATCCCCAGGAGGGAGGAAGTGTTGGGGATTTCAGAATTCCTGCTGGAAGGGGATGGGGCCTCAGAAAGAGCCCCTCCAGCATAGCCCCATCCCTTCAGCTCACACATTTTCCAATCACCTCAGGTTTCAGTACCTCCTAGTCTTACCCAATGGTGTCCTCACTGCCTGTCTTCAGCAACTACTAGTTCTATGCGCTTTTCAGGACCTTCGAATGTGGGGGGGGCAAACCTCCCCGAAACCTTAAGGCCCCACCCCCTGCTCCACCCCTCATGCCAATTTCCGGTCTTTCAGTTGCATTTCCCCACTTTCTCATAGTTGACAAGTTGGTTCTTACTCCCAATTCCTGTACTACTGCCTACCCTGCGTCTCAAATTGCCCTGACACCCCCTTCCACAGGTAACATACCTTCCGGTTAGTGCCACCTCACGTGCTTACCCTCTCTCGCTCTCAAACACGGCAAACCCACACCCCATCCCGAATGATCACCCCAACTTCCAGACTAAGCGAGAGTGGTCCCTCCCAACAACCCATTCTCCTTTCCCCGCCTTGAATTGTCTTCAAATTTCACCCTCCAAAGGGTTCCTCATTGGGGCTTTAGGCTGGAGATTTTTCACCAAGTCCCCTCCCTCTCACTCCACCCTAATTTTCCCCATTTTCTCGGTGACTTGTAAACGATTGTGAGCACCCTGCTCCCAAGCTCTCCTGATTCCTCTCGAACCCCGACCCTCGGTTGGGCCGGGCCGGTAAATGAGCTTCCCGCCAAGTACCCCCTCCCCCAGTTCAGCCCCCGGCCGCCCCACTCCCCTTCAGGCACAGGAAGGTACCATGGCTTGCCCCTCGGACTCAACACCCAGGTTTCCCCAAAACCCCTCCCTCGATATCCCCGCCCCCGCCTTCACTCGCCGCACGGTCAGGCCCCCACCTCAAAAACGGTCTCTCCAGGCGACCCTCGCCGCTGATCTCAGAACCTCGCATGGTTCCCTCCGCCTTCCTTCCCCCTCCCACCGCAGGCCCCACTACGGACCGGAAGTCGCAGAGTTTCCGCCTCCATGCAACTAAGCGCAGCCATACTGTACGGAACTCAGACTTCCTGTGGACGGAAGTGGCCGTAGGCCCACCCACATAGTCTGCGGCTCCCTTCCCCCTAACCTGTGCGGGGCGGGGCTTGTCCCCTCAAGGTATCCCAAAATAGATAGGGACCGCCATTTTGCCGTACGGCACTGGCTTCGCCGGGACTTAGGCCCACAGCCTTGGAGCTCTTTCCACCCGGCGCTTCTGCTTCTCGGCCAATCAGAAACTTCCTGGCCTCGGGCCCAACCGCCGGCGAGTCGCGTGCGGGGAGGACTGAGCCATCTTTCCAGGGAGGGGAGGAGGACGAAGCAAGGTGGGTAAAGAACTGGACTCTCTAAGACTGCGCAGGATTTCCTGGAAGGGCGGGAACTACTGAAGATGGATGTAAACCTGTTCCTTCCCCTGGGCTGCTGGCAAGTCGTCCGGCCCGGCTTTCCTATACGCCCGGCACCGGTTTCCACTGCCTAATCGACTGCACCTGCCCCCTCCCTGCTAGGGCGGCAGCGCTCCTTGCCGCTGTCCAGCAGCTTCTCCAGTGCCAGATGCTGCATCTGCGATCGAAAAACCGGAACACGTACACACAAATGAGCACTAAGCGCTGCACAGATGCGTTGTGGTTATTATTGCTGTCGTTGATTTGCTGTTCAGCTCCACCCACAGAACTAAAGACCAACCAAGCTGGCGGGACCCGAGAGACTTCTCTGAAGGAAGGGGATCCCCAAGGGCCGGAGGTGCGAGGTCTGAGAGCGGGCGGTGAAGAACTGGTACAAATTGCCGCCGTGAGGGCTGGGGACGAAGCGAGGCGCAGAGAATTCCGCAGGTCCAGTCTCCTCTATGCAGAGCTGAGGAAAGAAGGAAAGGAGAAGAAGTCGACTGTGACCCGCCTCTCCCAGTTCAGGGAGGCCGAAGGGGCTCCTGGAGGCAAGGCTGGGTCCCGAGGTGAGCTGATGGGGAAGCCTGAAAGGTTGACGAGGTCCCTGTCACCGGGAGGCCCGCCTCTTAATCCTCCCATTCCACAAGTGGTGAGCATCTTGCCAATTTCCAGGGCCGCAGAAGCCCTTAAATGCCCGTCGCTCTCAAGAGTCCTAGAACCTCAGCCTCCCCTCCCTTCCACTTAAGAATTCCACATCACGTCTCTCCGTGTGTCTAAACCTACAGTCTGCAAATTGGGAACAGGAAACCCTTCCAAAAGGTACTGGTGGGAACAGGAAACCCTTCCAAAAGGTACTGGGACTGGAGAGATAATAAAGGATTTAATTTCCAGATCCTCGACTCTGCCAAAATTGGTCTTCTTGAATAAACGCATGCAGTAGATTCCCCCTTTCCCCTTCTGTTCACGCTAGACTTTCTCCCTCTTAAAAAGAAAATGTTGTAGTTCGCAACTGTGAAATCCCCTGGGACAATCTTACCTCTTAAAGAGGCAACTGTGGAGCCGGGCATGGTGCACGCCTGTAATCCCAGCGACCACCAGGCTGAGGCAGGAGGATCGCAAATTTAAAGCCAGCCTCAGCAATTTAGCAACCCTAAGCAATTTAGTGAGGCCTTGCCTCAAAAATAAAAAAAAATTCGGGCTGGAGCAGTGGCTCAGTGGTTGGAGTGCTTGCCTGGTTATATGCGAGGACCTGAGTTCAAACCCCAGCATCACATACACAACTAAGTGTTGGAAAAACAAACAGCAAGTGAAAAAATAAAATTTCTTTCTCTCTTTAAAAATAAAGAACATTTGTATTAAAAACCCTCTAATTATATAAATTTGCATAATTTAATACTATTTTTATCAATTATTGTAATATAAGAATTTTTAACTAGATTTTTCTTCTCTATTAATATATACAGGAAGTCATAACAGATTGATCAGTAAAAAGCTTTCCAGGCTGGGGATATAACTCAGAAGTAGAGTCCTCACTTTGTGTGCACAAAGTCCTGGGTTCAATTCCCAGCACAGAACAAAGAAACAAAAAACTCTCAAGTATAAAAACATACAGTTGTTCTGTCAAGAAGCAAAATGGTAATAGAAGTTCAAGAAGAAAAGATGATGAAAGTAAAGAAATGAGTCCCAATTGTTAAGAGATTGTTTTAAATGGATAGCAGTACATAGCACGTTGCTATGATATTTTAATACCCCTGGACTTTCAAAATGGTGATTTGTTTTTTTTAAACATGTTTTCAATGTGGTAGGAATTATACTCTTGAAACAATTTTAATTTGTAATGAAAAAATTTAGATGTCTACTTTGAAATACATGAAAGCTTCAGCGCAGCAAAGGAAACATTCAAGAGTAGACAGACAACATGCGGAACATGAAAAAATATTTCCAAACTTTTCATCCAACAAAGGATTAATATCCAGGATATATAAAGTCAAGATATGGAATCAACATAAGTGTGGATGAACAGATAAAGAAAATCACACACATACACACACTGTTCAGCCACAAAAAGGAATGAAATCCTTTTTTTTTTTTTTTTTTGGCAACATGGATGAAACAAGGACCTTATGTTAAGTGAAAAAAGTCAAGCACAGAAAGACAAATATGCCAGATTCTTACTCGTATATGGAAGCTAAAGAAGTTGGTCTCATAGAGGTAGTATAGTGGTTACCACAGGCTGGGAAGGACTGGTTAACAGTTACAAAAATACAATCAGGAGAATTACATTCACAATAGGATGACAATACTTAATAATTTGTGTATTTCAAAATAACTGGGAGAGGACTTTGAATGTTCCTAACACAAAGAAATGATGAATGTTTGAAGTGATGGATGTGATGATTACCCTGATTTGATCATTGCACAATGTATACATGGGTTGAAATAGCAGAGTGTACAATTATTTTGTGTCAATTTAAAAGTTTTACAAAATATGTAAGGGAATACATACTTTTAAAAAATTGTTATCCAGACTACAGGAGCAAAAATTTTAAACTGCTGACCTAAGCTATCCAATATCCCCACCAAAGCCCCACAACAGTCCCATTTCCCTCCTATCTCCCCTCTCACCTCTGTCCCAAGGAAAGAGGATGTTTATAGGAAAGGGGGTCACAATTCCAACTCCTCCTCTTTGAGTGGTGTCCCCAGGAGCCAGTCCCCCAATTTTGCCCATGGTACTATCCACAGCAGCTTATAAGCAGCCTCCAGCATCAGCAGTGTCAAGAAGAGGATCAGGAAAATAAAGAAGGCCTTGTCCAAAGCCCGTCTCAGGGGACCCCTGGGGGGAGAAGGACCCTGGGCAAAGGCCAGGAACACATCCTCCTCATCCGCATTGCCTTCCTCCTCTGCCATTCTCACCCACGGTTTGACAGCTGGCTGGATCAGCGGGCTTGGGATGGAAGCCCTGGCTCAGCATTGCCAGGATTAAGGGGCGTGGCTATGGCAAGTCCTCCAAGTGTGAGTCTTGACCCTAATTTCAACACCGGAGAGAAAGAGGAAAAGGGTCTCTGAGCCTTGGGAACAATTACTCAATTACCCAGTGGGATGTGAAAGGTCTACACTGAATGATTTCTAAACTCTGATCAGCTTTACCATAGTATAATTCAGTGATTTGGAAACGGAGGGACCAACATAGAAACAAACTGCAACAGAGACAGACTAGGAGAGACAGTGAAATGGCTAGGTAGTCAGGACAGGGGGCCCCTATCCAAGAGCTAGCTGGCAGAGGCAGAGAGTGATTGACAGGGCATTCTCAGGGCCTTCAAATTTCAAATGCAAAAAGACCATGAGGCTCACCTTTGTCCCAACTAAGATGGGGGTGGTCACAGGCATGCTCAGGGCCTTCAAATGCAGAAAGACCTTGAGGTTCATCCTTGTCCCAACTAAGAGATGGGGGTGGTCACAGGTGGGTACTAGGAATATTTGCCACCTTTTATTTTAACCAATGGTGTTCCTGACCAGTTTCAATGCCTGTTTTACATAGATTTTAACCAATGGAGTTGATGCATTTCTCAATGCCTGCTTTGCATGAATGTTAATTATGCTCATACCCCAAATCTATATAACCTCTGGCCTAACCTTCTTTAGATGGTGTCCTGCTTCCAGGTACCCCTCTGCCTTGCGGAGTCTCTGCTCTTCTTCCTAAATAAATCCTACTCCTTTTACTCCTCCTTCCGCGGTTGTATGTGGATTTTATTCTTCAAATTCATGAGACAGGAACCCAGAAGGTCTGCGCGCTGAATTTCCGGATGAATTTCCACCACACCAAGAGCTGCAACACCCAGCTTTTAGCTGGAGAATTGCTAACACTTTCGGCTGCAGACACTTGCAGCCAGCCCAAATTCCCAGTTTTAACTGGGGATGGCTGCAAACACTAGAAGTGGGCTGTTTTGGCTGCTGGAATCTGTAGTGGCCCAGACTCCACTCACCAGCGGAAGCAGAGAATCCGGCTTCATCTCAAAAACCCCGCATCACAACTGCGCTCATTCTGAGTCTAGGCTCAAGGATCAAAGTATTGGGCCCCTACCGACAGCGCAAGGTGACCTCGTTTGCTAGTGTGAGCCGCTGTCAGTCGAGGATCCGCCGCCGCCGCCTCCGGCTTTCCGGCGGGTAGTGGTGAGGGTGTGTGTGCTGGGTGGTCTCTGCTGAGCCACCGCGTGGGGAAGGCGGCGGGGACCGGGTCTCCAGCCTGCGCTGGCGTAGTCTCCCCGGCTCCGCGGATGGCCGAGGCTACGACTATGGAAACCCAGAGTACTCGCTTTCAAATTCCTGCTCCCTCCTGTGCCGGGGGAGGATTTTAACTGGACTGCCTGAGCCCAAGGGAAGCTTATAAAATGAGAAAGACCGCGATTGGTCACCGGGGGAGAGCATGTTATTTCGATTCGACTTTTGGGGCAATTGTGAGGACGACTGAGACTTTTGCGTCCGGAATCCTGTGATCTGAGCGGTAGCTGGTGGGGAAAGCCTGGAAGAAGGCGCCTGTCGTTGGCGCACCTGAGTTTACGCTAGTGAGGTAACTTAGACCCCGGGCTAGTTAGCCTCTGGAGTCTGGTCGCCGGAAAGACCTAGATTCAAGGATTAGAGGGTTGAAACGTTTAGTCCCACCCACCAAATTCAGGGAAGGAAGGTGGGGAGGCGGGAGGGGTTGGAGATCAAGCTCTATAAAAACTCTCAGACAAGATTTGATGAGTTTTTGGGATAGGGAACCATCCGCCTTTGGGTTGGGGGCTCACCCCAACTTCACAGGAACAAAAGCTCCCTGCCCCAGTTCCTGCTCCCTTCCAGGCCTCGCCCCTGTGTACCTTTTCGGCTGGCTATCTCTGTATTATATAACCTTTTTAATAAACTAAGAAACGTGTTTGCCTGAGTCCTGTGAGCTGCTGCAGCAAATTGATTGAACCCAAGGACAGGGTAGTAGGAAACTGGGGTTTGTAGGCGGTGGGTTGGAGGTAGAGGTGGCACCACCCTACGTTGCACTAAAGCTGGGTGTGATTTCATTCCTGAAGTCCCGGCTACTTGGGACCAGCCTGCACAATTTAGCAAGACCACGTAGCCACCAAAAAAAAAAAAAAAAAAAGTGCCTTGTTTTCCTGGCCAGCACTTTAACTCTGAGGGAGGAATAGTAAGCCCTCACCATTACATCTCTCTTATTGATGCACAAAAACTTCTCTACCTTATGATAAGGATGAGATCAAATACCAGCACCATGTATACAGCAGAGTATCAGAGCAACAATATATAGAGTGTGTATATATACATAAGCACATACACACACATATATATGTGTATTGTTTTTTTGGGGGGTTACTGGGGTTTGTTAAGCATGTGCTCTAACATTGAGCTACACACTCCCAGTCCTTAACAAATACATTTTATTTTTTTATTTATTTTTTTTTTATTTTTTTAAAGAGAGAGGGACAGTGAGAGAGACAGAGAAAGAGAGAAACACTGTATTCAGTTTTCCACATGGCCTTAGTTGCTCCAACACTCAGTTGTGTACGTGGTGCTGGGGTTTGAAACCAGGTTCTCATGCTTGCCAGGCAAGCGCCCAAACCGCTGAGCCACCGCTCCAGCCCATATTTATTTATTTTTTAAAGACAGAGACATAGAGAGAATCAATTTTATTTAGTTTTTCATCTGGCCTTCGTTTCTCTGACACTTACTTGTATATGTGGTGCTGGGGTTTGAACCCGGTCCTCATGCATGCTAGGCAACTGCTGAGCCACTGCTCCATTCCAACAAATACATTTTTAAAATTTAGCTCAGCTCTTTAAAAAGCAAACAAAAATTAAAGAGGACAGTGAGAGAGAGAAAGAATCAATTTTTATTGAGTTTTTCACATGGCCTTCGTTGCTCTGTTGCTCTGTACATTTAGTTGTGTTTGTGGTGCTGGGGTTTGAACCTGTGTACTCGTGCATGCTGGGCAAGCGCTGCAACCACTGAGCCACCACTCCAGCCCCCTTTAAAAAAAAAAATTTTTTTTAACCAAAGCACTCTGTTTAAATTTAGAGCAGTGGCAGATCATGTGCTTACCATTCGAGAGGCCATGTGTTCAATAATCTTTTTCTAGATTGAACCATTAGTAAACCATTAGTAGCACAAATTGATCAAAATCAAGAATATTATAAATTTTTATAATTATTAAACATAAATAAAAAGTTTTATCAGAAATGAGTCTTGTAATCTGTTTTCAACTTTTTTTTTTTTTTTTTAAAGAGAGCCAGGCTGGAGCAGTGGTTCAGGGTACTGTGCATGCCTGGCATCTACAAGTACACAGGTTCAAACCCCAACACCCACGTACACAAATAAGTGTCAGAGCAACGAAAGCCATCTGAAAAAACTCAATAAAAATTGATGCTTTCTGTCTCACTCTCACTGTCTTTGTCTCTTTAAAAAAGAGAGAGAGAGAGAGAGGGACAGTGAGAGAATCTATTTAGTTTTTCAAGCAAGAAAAAAAGAGAGGGACAGTGAGAGAGAGAAGAAGAGACTCAATTTTATTTAGTTTTTCATGACAAAAAAAGAGGGACAGTGAGAGAAAGAAAAAGAGAGAATCAACTTTATTTAGTTTGTCATGCAGCTTTCGTTGCTTTGACACCACATTATGTACTCTACATGGTGCTAGGGTTCAAACCTCCCTTCTCAGGCATGCCAGGCAAGCATGGTAACAGCTGAGTCACCTCCCCAGCCTGGTTTTCAGCTAGTTTGTGTGTCATTTAAACATATTGCTGAATGAGATGGTTTTAAGTATCAATTCTTTTTCAATTTTTTCTTTTGCATTTCTAAAAGGACAGAGTCCATGCTCACATAAGTAAATGGCAACAGAAAGGCTTTCTTTTTCTTTTTTTTTTTTTTTTTTAGAGAGAGGGACAGTGAGAGAGACAGAGAAAAAGAGAAACAACTTTATTGAGTTTTTCACATGGCCTTCGTTGCTCCAACACTTAGTTGTATAAGTGGATGCTGGGGTTTGAGCCCGGGTCCTCGCACTTCCTAGTCAAGGGCTTAAACCGATGAGCCACCACTCCAGCCCAACAGAAAGACTTTCATTCTATCAATGATACTCCCTTCTTTGAACTCCTTCTGAATTATATGTCAAGAATCACATTGTGAGCTATCATTAAAATTATTTTTAATGATATTTCAGATGACAACTCAATTAGATTCTCCGGCAACATCATTGAAAGCGAAGAATCTGGAAACCACTTGACTTGCTGCAGGGCTCATTATTCATTCATTAGAGTCATTTGCTTTCAAAAACAGTATTTCCAATATTTCAAATTGTACTTTTATTTGGCAACCTGATTGTTTTTACAATTCCCCACCCTGGAAGAATGGGGCAGTGGTAGAAGTTGAGGAGAGATATGAGATCTGCAGAACAGTTCTCAAGCAAATCAGTTTAAGGAAAAGGACAAGAAGAAATACAGGGTGTAGAGCCAGGTGAGATGGCACAGGCCTATAATCCGAGCCACTCGGGAGACTTGACAAAGGAGGATCTCAAGTTTGAGGCTAGACTCAGTAATTTATGAAGACTCTGTCACAAAATAAAAATAAAAAAGGGCTCAAGGTGTGGCTCATTGCTAGAGCACCTCTGGGTTCACTCTCCACACACACCCTAAAAAAGAAAAGAAAGGGAGAAAAAGGAATGAAGGAAATGAAAATGGATATCTTCATAACTGGCCAACTGGCCATGCCATATACCTCTTGTGAGGTGCTCATACATTCCTTGGGGGTTTTACATCAGCTTGAAGATCGCTGGACTAGGGAGCTACATAATTTCCAGGCAAACTGAGGTCTTATGTTCAAAATGAGCATGCAGTTTTCTTTCCTCCTGGTGCGTTCAACCTTGTGAGTGAATGCAACGGCAAAGCTGTCAGTCTTAGGGCTTTGCCAAAAATACTGAGAAAGGTGGAAGTGCCAAGAGATTCAAGGCTGTATGCAAAAATAGGGTGCGGAGAATTGGTGGAAGCCAGACAATAAGGGCAGGGCTAACATTTCCAGGTCTTAAGGATGACTTGTCCTAGTGATTAAAATGTGAGAAGAGTTGCTGAGCATGGTGGTGGCCGGTAATCCCAGTGATTTGGGAGGCAGAGGCAGGAGGATCACAAGAGGTCAGTCTCAGAAATTTAGTGAAAACTTGCCTCCAAAAAAATAAATAAATAAGGCTGGAGTGGTAGCTCAGCAGTTGGAGGGCTTGCCTGGCATGTGCAAGGACCCAGGTTTGAGCCCAGCACCACATACACAACTAAGTGTCAGGGAAATAAAAGCCAGATGAAAAAATAAAGTTGATTGTCTCTTCCCTCTCTCTCTAAAAAAAGAAAGGGAAGGAAAAGGCTGGGGATGCAGCTCTATGTCCTTGGGTTAAATCACCCTGCCACGCCCCTCCCACCCACACACAAAGGAGCTTGAGCTGCCTTTCACTCAAAAAACAGGTGTATCATTAAAGCCAGAATACCCTGGCCAGACTCTCCAAGGATAAACAACACAAAGGATAAAATTAGAGCAAATTCTCTTAGCTTGCTACTCCCATGACTGGTGTTCTCTTCCCACGGCTGTGTTCTCTTAGCAGCCCATCCTTATCATAAGGTAGAGATGTTTATGTCATTGGTGAGGGCTTACTACTCCTCCCTCAGAGTTAAAGTGCTGGCCAGGAAAACAAAAGAAAAGCACTTTTTTTTTTTTAATATGTGGTCTTGATAAACTGCCCAGGCTGGTCCCAAGTAGCTGGGATTACAGGAATGAGATATCACACCCAGCTCTAGCTTCATTTCTTTGAATATAAAGGTAGTTTTAAGCTCCTGCTTACAGTTTGAGAATGAAATAGTCAAATTTATAATTCCTCATACTCCAAACCGTAGAGCGACAGACATTATGGAAATGAAAAAAAAGAAAGACACAGATCTACAGGGACAAAAGAGAATAGGAGAAGGCGTGAGACATCAGAAGAGAAAGGACAACTTTTAGGAAGAGTTGACAGAGTGAGAGAAAAGTGATAACCAACTTCACCAATTGGAGAAAACGAAAGCTAAGGGACAAATTGGAGAAATCGAAAACGGGCGGGGCGGGAGGGAGGGACGGGCTGGGACTGCAGCTCAGCGACAGAGCTCTTGCCTGAGGCCCCTTGTTGACCTCCAGTGCCACCGAAAGAAAGAAAGAAAGAAAGAAAGAAAGAAAGAAAGAAAGAAAGAAAGAAAGAAAAGCAAGTCCATTCATTCTAAGGCAGAATTTGGGGAAAGCACAGGAATTGGGGCCCCACCTCCTTTGAAAACAGAAGGGCAATGGGAGGATGGCATTAAAAGTTTTGAAGGCACTAAGATGCCTGCAGAGCCAGTCACCCTCCCCCACCGGCTGGTAACCAGGCAGTCCTCCCCCCACCCCACCGCCTCACACCAGGAGCATTGGATGGCAGATGCCAAACCAGACTGACTGTGACTTTGGGGACACCCAGCCCAGCTGAAAGACAGAATAAGGCTCTATACAGAAAACAGGGAACTTAGTGAAGATCTGTGTGCCAGGCAGTGCAGCCCTCTGTCAGCCCCTTTTCCAACTGGTTTCCAGAAGGTTGGCGATTGTCTTTACCTCCTAGGACTCTGAACCTCTGAGGAACTGACCTCCTGTAGAAAAAATATGTACAGGAGCTGGGTGCAGGGGAGCATGCCTGTATATCCCAGTGACTCAGGAGGCTGAGGCAGGAAGGATCCTAAGTTCAAGGCCAGCCTGAGCTGGAGGAGGCAATGTCCGCCAAAGTTCTGTCTGACAAAGTCCAGACTTGGGGATGGGCTAGGCAAAGCGAGCCCTGGAAATTGCCAAAACCATCCCTTCTAGAAATTGGCTGTGTTTTAGTAATTATATGTATTATCAATTTAATTAAACTGGAAACTTTCTGATTGTTATAAGAGTTGCATTAGTCAAACTACTGTTGCGGATTGTTGAGAAGGATACTTGTTATAACACATATAGAAATCATGAAAAACAAAGCTTTACTGGCTTTAAAATAAAATTGGATATAGAAAGCAAAATAATTAAAACTGAGGAACAAAGAAACAATATACATAAAACATTTACCAATACCATCCTGAGTGCTCACATTATATTGTGAACTTTGAGTGAGAAAGGTGTGTTTACCTTTTCTGTTGTTACAGAGGATGAGCTTTAACTCCCTAGCAGTAAATAAGACATGTTTGTCTTTCCTGGCTTAGCAGAGACTGAGTTTTAACTTCTTAGTAGTAAATAAGACATGTTTACCCTTTTTGTCTTTGTAGAGGTTTTTAGCCCATAGGTTCGGATGTACAGATAACTTTATAGGATTAACATTTATAAAACCTAAGATAGCTATGGAATATCTAGTAAGGTTACTATAACAAAATAGTTTTTAGATATAAAAATTATTATAGCCTATAACATAGTCTAAATAAGAAACTTTTCATTTATGCTAAGATAGGGCTTCTAGACTAATGCAGTGCAGTGAGCTTTAAGGCTTCTCTTATCTAGTGAGATAATGGTTTGCAGAGACATCTAAAGGAATTTAGGGAGACAGAATTTGATGAAGTGTTTGGTCTCTGTCCTTTGTAAATGCAGGTTTAAACAATATGGTCATTATGGTGGGGAAGTCGAGGGAGGGCATGAATTGTACTAATGGTTGATGGTTTAAGTTTACTGGGAAACGGAAAAGAGAATTGTACAATGAAGCTGATAATGAAAGGCTTGTTTGTGCACCTGTATAAAAATGTTCAACAATAAAGAACACACGGCATTTTGCTCTAGCAGGGGACTGTGTCTGCTTGCAACTTGCCCCGGAGGTTCCAGCGGACTCCACTCCACCTTCGGGGACCCGAGTTCAGCTGGGGCTGGCCCCCGGCACTGAGCAACTTAGCAAGTCCCTGTCCAGAAATAAATAAATAAATAAAAATAAAAAGAAGAAGAGAAAATACCTACAATATTGCATTTGAGTATTAATTCATAGGGAAAAAAACAGCAGGTTCTTTCACAATCACATTGTACTGAGGGGCACTAGGTTTCTGTCCAGGTGCCAGAGAAACCCACCAGTTTCTTGGTGGCTCTCTTAAGTATGACTTTTCGGGTAAGGACCACCAGATTTTTTATTTCATTTTTTTTTTTAAAGATAGAGAATGAGAGAGAGAGTGAGAGTGAGGCGGGGATCAGTTTTGTTTCTTTTTCCATTTGGCCTTTGTTTCTCCAACACTTAGCTGTGTATGTGGTGCTAGGGTTTAAACCCAGGTCATTCATTATGCATGCCAGGTAAGTGCTCCAATCACTGAGCCACTGCTCCAGCCCCAGGACCCCCAGATATTTGAGGAAGACTTCAGACATGAGCAAAAAAGCCAAAATTAAATGTAAAAATCAAGAAGGAGGAAACAGAGACACATGGAAGATGAAAACTTAACATCAACTACAATAAGCTTCCTCATTGATAAGAGTGACAGACAGAAAAACAGGATGCTATGAGGAACCAAGAAGGAGGAGCTGGGCACTGGAGTGGTGGCTTTGTGGTTATGGGGCTTGCCTGGAATACGAGAGGATGCAGGTTTGAACTCTAGCACCA
>PVKS010003409.1:0-104088 GCA_004027875.1 Aplodontia rufa | reverse complement strand
TTAGTGTCCATCTAGATGTTTCAAAGAAGGTACATGAGCTCTAGATCTTTCCGGCAGTGGGCTGTTTAGTCCTAACAGGATCTTCCTTATATTTTCATCTGGTTTCCTTGGACAGATACAGACAGCATTACTGTGTACACTTCAATGTGTGGCCACCCCAGGAGGAGACCGTCCCTGCCAAGCCATGGTCAGTTACTGCTGCCATCTTCATCAGCATCTGGATTGCTCTGAGGGCAATCCAGAAAAACTGGTTGCTTCCAGATCCAGTCATTGCCATGGAAACAGAGAAGCAAGACTGTGATCCCTCCATTTCCACTCCAGTAGCTCAGTGAGAGAACTGTGTCAAGACCTCCTCCACTTAGATCCTAAGTGGTGTTTGCTCTCAGGATAAGGCATCGAGAGTTGACAGTGTCTCCCTCCAACACCTTTTCTGGCAAAAATGTCTCAATATTGTTGGCATGGCAATGACCTTTTCCTGTTTTGGGTGATGTTGGTCTCCCCCACTTTTATTTATGTATTGATTTCGTAGTTGGTTTTAATGGGAATGGGGACAGATAGAACTGATCCCTTGCAAACCCATTGCCATCCGGCCCTAAGGTCCTCCTCAGTTGCCTGCTAATGGTAACCAGCTTATTATTTCCATAATGATCATTCTTCCAGAAATATAATATAAAAACAAATGAAAGATAAATATGGCTTTTGTTTCTCTTTTTTTCATTTTTTTTTGGGGTCACTGCTTAGTATTGTACCAAGCAAAAATTCCATGTCTTTTTTTCATATCTTTATCCACCTATTTGTTTATTTTTAAAAATGTATGAATTGTGGCTGGAGTGGTAGCTCAGCATTTATGGTGCTTGCGTGGCATGCATGAGGACACAAGTTCAAACCCCAGCACCATATACACAACAAAGTGTAGGAGCAACAAAAGCCACGTGATAAACTAAATAAAATTGATTCTCTCAGTAGCCCTCTCAATTAAAAGAATACGTATGTTTTTCTAGGAGTCTGCATGTTTGCCGTCTCTGTTTTTACAGGGTTCATCACCAGGTTCTTTAATTGTGCATCTTTCTGAGCTCACACCTCCACAGAGGTGTCTGGGTTGAAATCACTCCTTCCTGGATTGGATTCACAGGTGATTTTATTGTCACCATTTTGGGATTTTTAGAGTCTCTGATGAGTCTGGGATTATTTCCTAAATTGGAGTGTCTGGTTTTGGGGACATAGGTACATTTTCTCTGAGCTTTCTAAACTGTATCTTTTTCAGATATAAGCGATTACTCACTTATGGTGGACTACTTCAATCTATAGATTCTCTCCAAAATGTTTCCTGAAAGGCACGCGCGCGCACACACACACACACACACACACAGAGATTTAGAAGAGGAAGTTCTTGAGCCCTTTTTTTTTTTTTAAAGAGAGAGGGACAGTGAGAGAGACAGAAAGAGAGAAACAACTTTATTCAGTTTTTCACATGGCCTTCGTTGCTCCAACACTCAGTTGTGTACGTGGTGCTGGGGTTTGAACCCGGGTCCTCGTGCTTGCCAGGCAAGCGCCGAAACTGCTGAGCCACCACTCCAGCCCATCTTGAGCCTATTAAGTTGTATTCACAGATGAAATCCTACTTTATCAGTGCTACACTCGTTCTGATCTCAAGTATCTATTTCTTTCTATTTCTGGGTCAAGATTCCAAATGTCTGAAGATAATGCTGCTTGATAATGAACTCGGATGTGTGGGCATAAAGACCAGTAAAGAACCAATTTCATATTCTTCTGCTGGATAGGAACATAGGTAAATCTAGTCCTTTTACTTAAGTCTGAGTTCACTCTAAATGTCCATCTGTGTTTTCCTTTTGATTTTCAGATACTAAAATGTCCCAGATCTTTTGGGGGAGTACTGACGGCAAACTCAGCTTTTGAGGTGTGCATGGTCACGTTACCTAGATATTCACAGGGCCTGGAAGACTGAGTGAGGCCAAGGCCTTCATCCGTTCTTCTCAACACCCTTGTTGATGTTAACAGTTTTCTGATCCACATCCACACAGCTTGGTTCCACCGCAGTCCCACTCTAATCAGCATCTCACAACTCAGGAGAGGAACTTTGTAGTGGTTAGCGTCTCTACCCACTTTTCCTGCTCTAAGGCGTAGGAAATCAGCTTGTCATGTTGAAAAAAAAAAGATCTTTTGGAGAATTATATACACCCATCCAAGATCCAAGAGTCAGGAGAGCTGAAAATCCTGTAGAGATAGCTCTCCTCTCAACAGAGCCACCCTCAAGAGGGGACACGCCACTCCTGGGAGAAGCCCTGATGTTCCAGCCAGGGCATCAAGGCATACTTTTTTATAGAGAGAGGGACTCCTGGGAGAAGCCCTGATGTTCCAGCCAGGGCATCAAGCATACTTTTTTATAGAGAGAGGGACAGTGAGAGAAAGAGAGAGAGACAGAGAAAGACAGAATTAATTTTTATTTAGTTTTTCACACGGCCTTCATTGCTCCAAGACTTTGTTTGTGTATGTGGGGCTGGGGTTTGAGCTCACATGCTCATGCATGCCAGGCAAGCATCGTAACCGCCGAGCCACGGTTCCAGCCGCCAAGGCTCACTTTTCTGATGAACAAAGAAAGCACTCCAGATGCATAGACATGATGTTGGAATAGACCTCTAAAGGCCAAAGGGTTACACTTAGGAGAATGGCCACACTCTTGATCCAAAACCTGTTCCTGTTAAAGCACACACACACACACATACACACACACACACACACAACAAAACCCCAAACAAAACCAGCAACCAAAACAGAGGAAAGCAAAAACATGTTTGTGTTATAATTCAGATCTAGAATGTTCCCCCAAAGCTCATGTGTTTAAAGCATGGTCCTTAAAGTAGCAAGGTTCTGAGGTGTAGGGTTTTCAGGCGAGGATTGAATCATGAGGGCCCTGATCTCGTCAGTGGGCTATAGACTGAAACCATGCGCCAAAATAAATCTTTCCACCTCTAAATTAGTTTTCTCAGGTATTTTGTCACAGCTCTGGAAAGCTGACAATGGGTTTAACCCTTCAGATTGTGTTTTTATCTAACTCTTAAAATTCAATACCTATCTAATCAATGCTGGGACAGCTGTGCCTGGGGCCACTCCACACCCCAGGACTATCCTGGGAATTGGTTTCCAGCTTCCTGCTTTCTGATCCAGGAAACATGAACAACACTGAAACCTTCTGCATTGCTTTCTTGCAATCACTTGTCTACAAATATTTGCCAGCTGGCTGAACTTTTCCCTAGGTAACCATTTCTGTTTCGGATGGGTAGTGATTTACTGGCATTACCAGGAAGACTGTGATGAGATTCCTGAAAATTCCCAAATTTTAACCCATTTGCTTCCCCTGACTTGATTCAGTCTCCATGGAAAACTTTGCAAGCATTACAATTAAATATGTCCGGAACTTAACCATTTCTCAGCACTTCACCATTAGCAGCCTAATCCAAAACCCCATTGTTTCTTACCCTGAATATCCCAGCAGTCTCTTAATTGGTCCCCCCACATCCCCCGTTCAGCACTACAATATAATCTCACACAGAAATTGGGCCGATCTCCCTAGAAGGCGGTGCGGTTCATGTCGCTTGTTTGCCCACGTTGTCCAATGGCAAGATCTCCCTCATAGTCGAAAGTCAAAGTCCTTACATTGGTACAAGATCCTTCACTATATGGCCTGTCGCAAGCTCTGACTCTCCGTATCCTCCACCTTCCCTGCGCTAGACCTGGCTGTTCCTTCACCGCACTAAGCAGGTTTTAACTGAGCTTTGATGTTTGTGTTTCCCCTTCCTGAAAAACTCCTGCAGTCGAAGAGTTGGCTCTCCTATCTCCTTCCAGTTTTTATTCAAATGATTACTTAATTTATTTTTTTAAGAAAGAAGGGCAGTGAGAGAGAGAGAGAGAGAGATAGAGAGAGAGAGAATCAATTTTTATTGAGTTTTTCACATGGCTTTCGTTGCTCTGACACTTAGTTGTGTACTTGGGTGCTGGGGTTTGAACCCGTGTACTTGCGCATGTACTTGCGCATGCCGGGCAAGCGCCTAACTGCTGAGCCACCACTGCCCCCCAAATGATACTTTATTAATAACTCTATTAAATGTTGCAATTTTCTGCTAACACTCCCTGTCTCCCCTCCCTGTTTTATTTCTTTCTGGTCTATTCCCCAATTTTCAAAAGTTACACAGTACCGGGTACATAGTATATGCTCAGTAAATATTTGTTGAATGAGTGTTTTAGTCAGATTTTTTGCCACTGTGACCAAAAGACCTGACAGAAACAATGTAGAGGAGGAAAAGAGTATTTGGAGCTGACGGTTTCCAAGGTCACAGTTCATACATGGTCGACTCATTGCTCTGGGCCTGAGCAGTCAGAACATCATGGCCAAAGGGCATGGTGGAGAAAAGGAGGTTAGGACATGGCAATAGGAAGCAGAAAGAGATGCCAGGAACAAAAAAAAAACACCCACAAATGCATGACCCCAGGGACCCACCTCCTCCAGCCCCTCCCCACCTGCCTAACGTTAAAGCCCAGTTAATCCATTCAAACAAACCAATGCCATGCAATGTTAAAGTTCTCATGACCTAATCATTTTCCCTCCAAACTTTCTCGCCTGGTCTCACACATGAGCTTTTGATGGGCACCTCATATATAAAGCGTATAAAGAAGGAATAAATGACTGAAACTATACCCTGAAGTGCTCACCTATATTACAAAAGGAAATAAAAATGCTCATATTCCTATTGCCCTGTTTGTCAAGAATCCTGGCTCTGCTTTATGATCTCTGAAATGCGTCATCATGAACCCTACCACTCATCACGGCATTTTCCTTTGTAATGGGGGATGGTGCTCACAGACAGAAGCAGACAGAGAAGAGTCAAGAAAGGGAAAGGCAATGTCATTTGCACCTCCCTGTCTCATCCCCTTGAGAGGTCAAAGCATTTTGAGCTGTGGTCCAAGTTCTTCCTCCCACCTGATCCATCACCAAATAAGCACTATTTGCATTACATCTTCACAGAATTTTATAAGAAAAGAAGTCCCATAGCCACCTTAGGCCGACATAAGCCTGCATCTACACATAAAACATAAAGGATAGAGCAAGTATTTTAGATAGGAAAAAAATCCGAATCCGTCATCTACTTGGTTTATTCAAAATGAATAAATTTTCAAGCTTCCTCACTTCTCCACCTCTCTTAAAAATATGCTTTTGGTCCATAACTTACAGATTTTGTCAGAAGTGTAGAAATCTAACTTATCTTTGTTGACTAAGAAAATTTTCCTACATAAACATTTAAGTGCTTCTGCTAGTTGTCTTTCCTGCTGAGTTGAAATACAAATGATTTAAGTGGCAAAATATAGCAATACAGATATTAAAATTTTAAAAAAATTAGCAAAGGCTAATTATTTCATCTAGTTGAGTCGAATTTCAAACCCCTGGGAGTAGGAATTCTTGAACACCAAGGTCACTGGGGTCAGATGTCACACATAAGAACTACCTGACACTGAAGGAGTGGAGGATGAGAGTCCTGTAGCGTCTGCAGGACGATGGCAGGATGGTCTCAGGACTGCTGGCCCACAGTGGCCTCCTGTGACAATCAAGAAAGCTCTTTCTCCTCCCTGCATGCTGACCCAGTCTCTGTGTGCCTTCCAGGGTGGAAGACACACAAGTGGTACTAAGGACGTTCCATCTTGATGCATCTCCGTGTTACTGGCTTTCAGGAAGCTCCAGCCATATGACATTCCTTTGAATACTGACTTCCATGTAGCCTGCTTAGTAGGGCCAAGTTCACTCCTCAGTCCCTCTCTGATTAATTTGCCTTCCATTTTTGGCAAAGAACCATCTCTAGACATTTTTGAAATGAGAATTAAGCTTTTATTTGCATAATTAAGTTCAGGAACAGATTATGTTCACTTCTTTGAAGCTTAATTGGTTCTGATCTCTGCCTAAATATGATGAAAGACGACATAGTCCATTTTCATTATTGCAATGTACTTTACCCTGGTTTTAATTTTTATTTTTTCATGCAAGAGAATTTTATTGCAAGTGAAAGAGAGGTGAAAGTAAAGTAAAAGCAGAGTAAGGCTTAAGCAGAGAGCACTATTGAAAGCGAGAGAGAGAGGGTGAGAGTGGGCCATTTCTCAGCAGAGAGCAACCTACCCTGGTTTTAAACTTCTACTCTAAAGAGATAGCTCATCTTGCAACTTATTTGACAGTAGGATTTAAATAAATCTAAGTCTGCAATCACTTTAACAGACTTAAATTTTTTTTACAAGATTGGGGGTCCCCAGAAGTTTTTGATTTTGACCATAGTATAAAATATTTAATTTGGGGCTGGAGGGGTGACTCAGTGGTTATGGTGGTTGCCTGGCATGCGTGAAGATACGAGTTCGAACCCCAGTACCACATACACAACAAAATGTCAGAGCAATGAAAGACACATGAAAAACTAAATAAAATTTATTCTCTCTCTCTCTCTCTCCCTCTTTCTCTTTAAAAAAATACTTATTTTATTAACTTCTTAAGAATTTACATTGGCTGATAGTGGGGCACAGTGGCACTCACGTGTCATCCCTGAGGCTGTGCCACCACATCAAGAATCACCAACCAACAACAGGGCCAAAGGCCAACTTTGGATTCAGCTGGCAAAATTGATCACCTCTCTCTTTATATCACAGAGCGCCGTCCTGGCCTGGAGGTGAAAAGTCAGGAAGGGCAACTCCTTGCACGGGCACACACACGTGAATGGTGCCATCACTCCAGCCAGTGCATTTTTCCTTTCAACTAATATTTATTTGATGTCTTCTGTACTCTAGACATTATGTTAGGTGCTAGGATACAATTTTTTTAAATGGTTAAAAAAAAAAGAAGGTTAAATAAAGGTAAAACCCCTACCCCCAAGGAACACGTAGCTCTCTGGGAAGGAGACAGACATTGAACAATGAATCCATTCTCTGAAATGTCACCAGATCCAGTAGACTAGTGAGTTTGCCATACTTCCCTTGGTCACTACGGCCTCTATTCTGGGCAAGGATCAGATAAGCAAACTGCATTTATAAATGGCTGTGCTACTATGCAACGTGACAGCAGTGAGTTGAAGAACAACATTCACAGCTAATAACCAATACGTATTGATTATTGCACCCTAGGTCTATGCTTCTCCTTCTCAGGCGTTATCTCATTTAATTATCACAATGACCACTGATGAAGACACTATTTTTAACCTTTCTTTGGTAATAGTAGTTATTAATAATGTATAAGAAGGTTAAATAATTTGTCCAAGATTAAATAGCTAGTAATTGAAAGGGACAGTATTAGATCCAAGTTGTTATACCCCGAAGCTCACAACAATTACCCAAGGATGACAGATAAAAATTGGGATCTTTTAGGCAAATTGAGATCTGTGAAAATCTGTTTGATAGACAATTTCAAGACTAAATCTTCGGGAAGTATCCATGTGAATCACAGAAATATAAAGAATTGCATACTTTGATTTTCTTAAATTCACAAATCTGGAGCATAACTCATGATATTACAAAACTAGTGTTTTCATTGTTTCACATACTTTAAGAGATAAAATGATTTCAGGGGAAAAAAAGTAAAATGCAAAATACATGAAAGTTCCAGGTGTGATTTTGGAAGAGCTCTGGTTGCTAATGGTGCTCACATCACTGAAGTTAGTGTGGAACCTGGGGGTGAGCTACCAGGGATGGTTCCTTCACATCTTCTCCTTCAATAGACAAAGGGTTCCCTTGTCCATTTATTCGTTCTTTCATTCACTCATTCTTCAAAATATGTACTCAATGCCTCTTTCTTGCGTCAGGCACCGGGAATAAGAAGTGGGGAGAAAGTCATGGTGTCTGCCCTTTAGATTTTCACTGTCCAGTGAGAGAGGCAAACATGTAATTACTGCAGACCCATGGTTAATGTGATTATTTCCCTTCAGAGCTTCCCTCCAAGCCTTGGAGTTGAGAAAATACTGCTGTGTCACCATCATAAATTTATACCTTGAATTACAAATTTAAAGACACTAAATCATTTAATGTTTCACTTTCTTTTTTTTTTTCCTAAAGAGAGAGAAAGAGAGAGGGAGAGAGATCGTTTTATTTATTTATTTTTCATGTGTTTTTTGTTTTCCCAACACTTGGTTGTGTATGTGGTGGTGAGGTTTGAATCCAGGTTCTCTCGTGCATGCCAGGCAAGTGCTCCAACCGCTGACCCACTGTTCCAACCCCTTAATGTTTTATTTTCCACTGTGTCCTCAATTCATAAAGTCTTGTAAGAACTTAATCCTTATAATAATAGTGGAAAGAGGGTATATCCAGCTTCATCTGAGAATCTAAGTTTTCCAAGATTGTAGAGTTAATGAACTAGGGAGAAAGGATTTGAAATTCCAAGGTTTTTATTACAAATTAGATCTATACCCAGTTTGTCTTAACAGAATATACCAGAAGAAGAAAAACAATAATCCAGAATATTTCTATGAATAAACTCCTGCAGGACTAAGTTAGACACTTTAGGTCAACCCAGATTCTCTTTCATTTTAAAATATTTATTTAAAAAAACTTTTTCAAGTACATGCAATATAAGCCTATTGTAGAGACCAAATGATTCTTAGGTCAATTAAAATTATCTAATTGCAACATTAATCAGAAATACTCATTTGCTGAAAGGAGAGACATTGTTGCATTACACAGAGTTGGAAAGTCAGGTTTGAATTCCAGCTTTCCCATTCAGTTAGCCCTGGAGTCAGTCTACTTGTCTGCAATGCAGATAAAACAGAGACGAACACGTGCTGCTTTGAAGTGTTGTTGGGTTAAACAAGGAAATCTAATTAAGGAATGCACTGTCTGTCATATAATCAGTGACCTGTATGCAGATGGCAGCCATCGTTCCAACCCTGAGACAAGCTCTCAATAAAACAGACTGCAAAGAGTTTTTCTAGATCTGCGGCTAAAGTTCTAATACTGCATGGAAAGAGTAGAGTTTGCAACTTTCATGACGAGAAGGACTAGACACTAACTAGAGTTGGAGACAGCATGGCGCTGTGAAGATAAGGTAGGGCAAGGACGTAGGTGACCTTGGCTTTGAATCCTGCGAACTCGCATCAACATGAGCTTGTGTTGGGATCTTAAACAAGTCACTTTACCGTTCTGAAACTCATTATTTTCAGCTGGGAAATGAGGATACAGATGTCTTGCCTAGAGTGAAGATTACAATGGGTAAATAAAGAAGCGAATGGAGGGCAAGGGTTGGCGTGGCCATCTGTGTGGTTGAATCTCCAGCAGGTTACCCAGTGCCTTCACGGTGCATTGTAACACCAGCGAGCAACTAGACCTGTCCAGGAATCGCTATGAGAAACAAAGGCAGGTACCTTTTCTCCCCAGACTTTCGTAAGGAGTTGAATGACACCTTTATCAGCACTATCATTTTGGCAGTCAGAATTTGCTTCGTTCAACTCTCTTTATCAGGGATTGCAATGATAGGCTCACATATTGATCGATTGTTCCACGAATGTTCTTTTATAATACAAACACCAGAGCACCCTCTGACTGAAATCCTGTTCATGTTGCTCCATCGTGGATATCTAGACCAAAAAAGCTGTGGTTTTTGGAAAACCTGTCCCTGTGTTCATGATTTCCACAAGCGAATCCAGCCACACTTATCAAGAAAACCCAAACACTGTGGTTAGTATGGGAAGAACTGTTAGAGATATATATATTTTACATGAGCACTTACTATATGCCAATCACTGCATTGGGTTCTCCATATCTTCTAAGTATCTTGTTATCTTAGTAAATTTCAAGAGCTAAGGATGTAGCTCAGTGATTCTGTGCTCGTCTACTATTCTTGAGACCCTGAATTCAATTCCCAGCACCAAAAAAATAAAGAAATAAATTTTGCAAACAATTGTGGGAGGTGGAGAATAAGATTCTACTTGCAAATAATTGGCCGACTTTTCTACCTGCTGTAAATAGAAATAACATTTCTATTGTTTTGGTGATCATACCATTTTCTCAGATGCCTTTTTCCACATTATACAACAGAGGAAATAAAATAACTTAGAATTCTTAGCTCTTGGCATATAGAACCTTAGCTAAGCTGTAATTGGAAAGGAGATGGCAGGAAGCAAATGCTCTTGTAATATCCTGTTGGAAGCTTCAACCAAAATAACATGCTAAAATCTCCAGGTTATTTTAATCAAAATGAAAGGTGATCTAATTATCATTTAGTGTTTTTTATTTTTAAGAGAGAAGGACAGTGAGAGAGAGAGAGAATCAATTTTTATTGAGTTTTTCACTTGGCTTTCGTTGCTCTGACGCTTAGTTGTGTACGTGGTGCTGGGGTTTGAACCTGTGCACTTGTGCATGCCGAGCAAGCCCTGTAGCCACCCCTCCAGCCCACCATTTAGTGTTCCAATGGCAGTTCCACAGCTTGTGTTCTTATGAGAGCATTTGCCCCCATGGCAGCTTAGTTACACAGAACAAAATAAGAGCACGAGAGACTAATTTAGAAATTATTAATTTAGAGATTAATATAAAGACTTACTTCCTTTGTGTGTGTGCGTGTGTGAGATGTAGGGTGAACAACCAGAAGAAAACTCCATTTTCACAACGTGTGTTTAGTTCTTGGACTTTATCGGGGAAACTGAAGTTCAGTGGACAACTGTTATCAACAGGGACCAAGTACTTTGAAATACAATTTCACCAGGATGCAAACACTCATTAAATGTTTGGAGGTGCCATTTGTGCAACGCATGCAAGTTTTCTTGCTTACCCTGGCAGACACTGAGTCGCTTCCACGAATTCTCCGATTGATAAATGGCTTGACTCACGTGATAATGAACCAAAAAAGGTCAGGTACAGTTTTGAAAGTGAGGTCCAGATCTTTCCTCAACAGCATTTTGCTGATTGGTCATGAATTAGCAATGCTGCACTACGCTTTTCCGTTTACAAAGTACTTTTAGATGCAAGTCTTTGTTTTTATCTAAGGAGGCAAATCTATGAAGAAACTAAGGGTCAGGGAAGGAAACTGAGAAGCAGCCATGAAGAGCTCTGATTTTGGTGTGCATTAGAGTCACAGCAAGGCTTGTGTGCTGGACTTCAGCTCCATAGCTTGTGCGCAAGCAGTGCTGGGCAGGACCCAGGGACTCACAAATCGCCAGGTATTGTTCATGTTTTGCCAGGGACCACACATCAAGCACTACTGGATTAAGAGACAGGGCTCTGATTGCTGTTTCAGGACATTCCCACTTTACCATGCATGGTAGTAACTCCAACTGTTTTTCTCCCCAGCCATTTAAAGCTGATCTTTCTTTAACATTTAAAACACGAAGGTCTGTGTGAATATTAAAATATATATATTCACTTTGCAAGTGAATCTCTTCCACCTTATGGAAACATTTTAACAAAACAGAAAACATCCTTTTTTTCCCTTCCTACTAGAAAGGGAAAGAACAATTGCTAATCATGGCATTAATGGCTATTTAAATAGAAACTAGGATTTAACGAGAACATTTAAATGGTCAAGTGCATTGTAGCATTCATGTAAATGGCCTCATTTGCTCAAGAGAGACATATAATAGATGAAATAAATGTGCAGTCTTCTTGGAGTTGGTATCTCCATGCCTGGAGACTATGCAACTATTCACAAAACGAAGAACCCTAGACAAATATTTGGAGAATTCTATATTACACAGGCGGAAAGAATTACTTTCATTTAATAATGAATTGGCATATTCCAAAGCTCCAATATTAAACTTCACTTACTCTAAGTGACACCACCGACTTTCTGAGCTGGGGAACACTTTATTGTAGAAGGTTTACTCTGGGTATCACTGAGCTCTATGCACCAGATGCCAGTAGCACCCCACTTAGTTCTAAAAAAAAAAAAAAAAAAAAAGGAGTCTCCAGACATGGCCAAATGTTGAGAACCAAGGCTGTAAGAGAACAGAGCTCAAACTAGTTGACTTCCTACTCTGTGCCCAAGGCTGGGTGGGGCATATTGTAGGGCAGGTAATCGGGTTGTTTAATCTAGTGTGAATTAAGATTTGCTGAGAGGACTTCAATCCCCAAACACTTTCTCTTCTTGGTCATTGTACCTGAAATTTCACTAAATGACTGTCTTCTTTTGGGCTAAATACTGCTCCTGTTTCCATGGAAATCTTTAAAATGGAAGGACCCTGGAAATAGTAACAAATGGTAGCTCTCGCCTCAGTGTGGCTTCACTTGAGGGGTCCTGGGTAACAGGCAAAGAGGACAAAGGCAGGGAGGAAGAGTGAGGGGGAAGCTGGGGACAAATCTCTTCAGCTCCACAAACTTTCTAGACTCTCCTCCACCAAAAAAAAAAAAAAAAAAAAAAAATGACAGAGCAAGCTGAATTCCCCAGTGTCACCACCAAAGCAGGCCAGATGTTGCAAATTTGCCTTTCTCATAGTCCAAGACCTCTCAGGTTGGAAAGTGTCTTTCCTGTCCTTTACTCACACACCGACTAAACAAGGCAAAGACAGCAGAAGTAGGCCAGCAGATAGAGCACTGTGCGGGGAGTGGGTGTGGATCAGAGGAGAGAAATCTCAAGTTCAGCTGAGCATGTCTGGAAGGCTTCCTGGAAGAGGTACTGCCTGAGCTGTGTCTCAAAAGATAGGTCGTTTCTCAAATGAGAGCATTTCAAGCAGAGAGAGCAATGGAGAACGTGACACGCCAGGGAGACGTGATGTTAGAGCTGTAGAGTCCAGATCACAAGGTTGTAGCGTAACCAAGAACTTAGTTTGTATTTCATCCAGAGTCTTAGAGGAGCCAATGAAATATTTTAATCAAGGGACAACCCCAGAAGCTATGGAAAAGAATGAGGAGAAATACGAGACAGAAAGAAACAGAAGCACATTTTGTATTTTATTAAACTAAATTTAACACTTAATCCTTTATGTCCCAAGACTGCATCTGCCCAGACCACCTCAAGCTGGCCTCATGCCTGCCTGTCCTCCCACCTATCCACTGCTGCAGCCCAAAAACATACATCACAAGTTCTAATGAAAAATTGTATTATATTAAATTAAAAACATGCATAATTTGTTTCTAAACAGGATCCTACCAATCACATTGGTTAATTGATAATGAAAATTTAAATTGAGTATCATTTATAAAAGTAAAGTGGCAGGGCTGGAGCAATGGCTCAGCAGTTACAGTGCTTGCCTGGCAGGCATGAGGACCCTCGTTCAAACCCCAGCACCACGTACATACACAACTAAGTGTCAGAGCAATGAAAACCAGATGAAAAACTAAATAAAATTGGTTCTTTCTTTCTCTCTCTCTCTCTCTCTCACTGTCCCTCTCTCTCTTAAGAAAAAAAGAAAAAGAAAAAAAAGAAGTGACAAACATGTTTTGAGTAATTTGTTAGGCAGGTAAGTCCATAGTCTAAAAGCTGAAGAGCTTCCAGTCAGATGTTGGATCCATTCTGAAATTGCAAAAGCTTTCCATAAAATGTCAAACTCAGTTCTGAGTTTCCTGACAGCCAAGGCAAACAGGGTTTTGACCAAATCCAACATCTGCCTAGTGCTGTCTTACCCTTTCAGCAATTATGGGTGCTGAGACTGTGGAGAACATGGCATTTAACCATGACCAACTAGCTCAGCTGGTGTCACGTACGTAGAATCTATTTCCACTTAAACTTTATTTCCACTTATCAGTAAATTGGGTTTCTTCAAATCTTTGTAGATTTTCTGACTCTATGTGAATACTTCAAAACAAATCATTCTAAGTGCGGAGCTGTCATGTTCTCTTTTCCTGTCCTCAAGATGATGCAGGTGAAAAGTGTCATTGTTCACAATACTGGGCTCTTTGCTCTCGACTTGATGAGAGTGACCTTCTGTTGACTGATCCCAGCTGGCCTTAGGGAATGAGGGACCATACGAGTCGTGGGACAGCATGGTAACAAGAGTCCTCCTCGGGCTCCTCTCTGTGCCCTGACACTGGAATCTGAGCCACTTCTCTGAAGCATCAAGGAATGCAGTGCTATGAATCTGTTTCCCATTTCTCAAGGCCAAACTTTACATAACCCTGTTTGTTTCCTTAAGATCACATTTCTGGTCACTCATTGACGTGTGCCTTGACCACATCTCGTAAGCACTCAAGAAACATGTGCTGGATCAATGGATGATTTGCTGCATGATGTGATGCAAGTTTCCATGTAAGACTCAAGCAGAAGACATAAAACAGGTTGCTACTGATTACATTTTTGCAAAGGTGAAATTTATAGTCATCGGCTTCATAAAATGCAAATCATCTTTGGACTGGAGAAAATAAGAGTCAGAAAAAGTTTCAAAGTCCAAAAGAATAAACCATTTCTTAATATTTTGATTTTTAATGTCTTATTTTTGTTTTAAATGACTTTTAGAATTATTTTAAGATGAAGGGAAATAAGATTATTAAAAGGGAAATTAAACATGAAAACCAAGTCAAAGATGAAATAAATACGATTGCACATTGGGTTAAACTGGCTACTCTGTCAATCATTCAGTGAACTCTAGGTTACTTGGCAGCCAAAGCAAACAGATATTTGATAAAAACTGAGAGCTTCCTGGTGCTGTCCAGTCCTTTCAGCCATTATTTGGTACTGAGAATGTGGGAAACATGACACTTAGCAATGATCAAGCAGACCATCTGGTCTTATGGACTTAAGGTCTATTTGCATATTAGCTATTAATGACTGTGAATTAATGCTTCTGGGATATTGATATTGTTTAGTAAATAAAACCCTTGCTAAATCACTCTTTCCAGATGACAAATCAAGTTTAAAATGTATTAAGTTATTGTTTTCTTATAATCCAGAAGGATTTTGAATGTTGATAATAAATCAAGGGATAATTTTTTATTTGTACTGTAAGGATTTTTAGTAATTTTATTCATTTTTAATTGGTAAGAAACTTTGTATGAATTTTTCAAATTGTATTTTCATCATGGTATATTTCAAACATAAAAAATATCTCTGAAAACTTCCTCAACAAGACTCCTAAAGTGAAAGAATCAAAGTAAAAACTCAATGAGTGGGATGCCATTAAGCTAAAAGCTTTTGCACAGCAAAGGAATTGGTCAAAATTGTCAAGAGACAACCTACAGAATGGGAGAGAATCATGGCCTGTGATTCTTCTGAGAGCGGACTAATATCCAGAATTTACAAAGTCCTCAAAAAAAAAAAAAACCTTAATATCAAATACACAAACAGTCCAATTAACAAATGGGCCAAAGAGCTAAATAGAAGCTTCTCAACAGAGGACATTGAGCAAGTCAATGAATACATGAGAAAGTGCTCTAAATCACTAGTAATCAGAGAAATGCAAATGAAAACCACATTAAGATATCACCTCACTCCAGTCAGATTGGCAAAAATGAAGAATATAAATAATAACAGATGCTGGAGGGGCTATGGGGAGATAGGAACACTAGCACACTGTTGATGGAACTGCAGACTGGTCCAGCCACTCTGGAAAGCAGTGTGGAGACTCCTCAAACAATCAGGGATGGACCCACCGTATGATCCAACTACCCCTCTTCTGGGTCCTTTTCTGGAGGAGTTAGAATCCGCACATTACAGCAACACAGCAAAATCTATGTTCATAGCAGCTCAATTTACAATAGCTAAATTATGGAACCAACCCAGATGCCCCTCACAGGATGAATGGATCCAAAAGCTCTGGTATATATATACCATGGAGTTCTACTCAGCAATCAGAAACAACGAAATTGCAGCCTTTGAAGGTAAATGGATGGCTATGGAAGAAATTATGCTGAGCAAAGTCAGCCAAACCCAGAGACTCAAGGGTCAAATGTTTTCACTCCTTTGTGGAGGCTGGAGTTAACCCAGGCCTGTGTGTAAGGTAGTTAATCTCATGTATTAGACCCAACAAAGGCATAGTAACACATAATCTAGGGCAATCGTAGATATGTACTGGGGAGGGGGATAGGGTGGGTTGGGGAGGAGAGATGGAGGGAGAATAGGGAGGAATCTGGGGGTAATTCTGGTTTCAGAGTATATATATATATATATATATATATATATATATATATATGTGTGTGTGTGTGTGTGTGTGTGTGTATATACACATATGTGTATATACACATATATATATTTACTTTAAATGTATTTATGATCGTACAATAACTCAATTCTTTAATAAAAAATATGTTTAAAGGAAAAAATATCTCTGAAAAATAAGATATCAGACTTTTTTGTAGGCTTCCCTTAGATTTAATAAAATATATTGAGTTTTTGTTTTAAATAAAATAGATTTGAAAGTAACCTTCCTTATTCAACCCTCCTTCCTCACTCCTAGAAATAATCCCCTCCAGTCCTGAGGTATCTTTCCTGTGCTCCTACTGTATACACGTGTTTCCATAAACCACATGAAATCCTGTTTTCACATATTTTGAGAATTTAAATCAGGTTTCAGACTCAAAATCCATTTTTAAATTATTGCTGTGTTCAATTGACAAGTTGTTCTAGTTTTAGACACATCGATGCTAACAAATGTTTCTCTGATCACTCTACTGAATATGATTTCATCATATAGTTGTCCCCTGTTGATGAACATGTGGGTTGTTACTCTCTAAAGAGATTGTAACAGATTGCATGGGAGGTCCCAACCAAACCCTCATCCCACATCAAAAGCTGTCATGGAACACCATCCGACCTCTGACATCAGCAGATTTCCATTTTGACAAAGTTGAGGTGTCTTGTTGTTATGTTACTGAATTTATCTAACATAAATTGAAATTATTCATATGTCTCAAATGTTAATAAACTATCATTAATCTTTTGATATGCATTTAAAATCTGTGACTCATGTTTTTTATTTGCTAATGGTGCCTGTTTTCATATAAATGTTTAAATGTTAAGGTGGTGCTATTTATAATCAGTCTTTTCATTTATGGTTTTATGCTTTTTGCATCTTAGTTATTTTATTATTTTATAGCAATTATGAAGAACTTTTTCTTCTAAATGTATTAAAGCTTCACACTTCACATCTATAGTTTTAATTCATCTAGAATGGCTTTTGGTGAATGTCATTAAGTTGGGTTTTAATCTGGACTTTATTCTACATGGCAAGCTAGAACCTTGTAGTAAATGTACCTCTTTGCCACCCCCACTACCTTACCAATATACAATGCTACCTTTCTTGTATGTATGTAGATGGGTTTGTTTCTGAATTCTCTATTCTGTTCTGTTGATCTGTCCATATCCACATCAATGTCACTTTGTTTTCACATACTGCAGGACAGAAGGCCACATGGAGCATTAATAAGTCATGTTGGCTGAATTTATCATTGAACCAAACAGTCCCCTTTCCAGGCAGATGACCACAAACATGTGAGTTAGTTCAGTCCCACCAGAAGAATCACCCAGCTGAGCCCAGCCCAAATTGCCAACCCACAAAGTTACAAGTTAAATTACTACTTACTGTTATGAGTCACTAAATTTGGAGTAGTTTATTAGGCAACAAAAGCTAACTTTTGTAGATATATCTGTTCTAAGGTATCTGAGAATTACCCATTTGTGTATATTTGGCAGGAAGTTTGGGTTCTAGATTTGGATCACAGGATAGCAGATGAGGTTGTAGGCAGAGATTTAGCAATGTTCAGCATAGGGATGGTCATTCACAAAAAGGATGTACATGGGGGGATCTATTTCCTGAGAAAGAGGTCAGTTTTCTGATGGTAATGGCTAAAATTAACAACTATTTTCATTCAGCTCTGCTGTTAATACACCTGAGGAAAAAATTATCATGGGATGAACAATTAGGAGAAATATCTCCAAAAGAGTAATTGACATTTATGAAACTTGAGTCATTCCTCTCAAAATATTTTAGGAAGGAAGGTTTATTTGTCTTATCACTAGAATGATATTTCCTTTTTTCTATAGGCTACGTATGTTTACATTATATTCATGCATAAAGAATGTCACTGGAAAGTGATTGATAAGCCAACAGTTGTCTGGTTCAATATAACTTGCAAAGATCCTCTTGGAAGAATTTCTTGGGTCCTTGTGATTACCCTATAAAATTGGTATTGATATCATCTCCTTTTCTCTGGCAGAGAAGCAGAGACCTCTAAATTAGATGATGCCTGAGATCACTCAAAAAGTATATTGAAGAGCCAGATGCAAGCCTGAGTTTTCTAACTCAAAATTTCTTGTATTTCCTAGCATGTTCCCACATCCCCTGGGACTTTTTGCATGTATTATAAGCACAGTCCTCATTGCTACCAAATGAAGTATTACTGATCACCCCACAAACTTCCTGTGTTTTAGAAAACTTTCTTTTGGTTCTCCCCATTATAATATTATACAGATTATTTTATCCTGAATAAAATCCAATGGATGCCTCTCCATATGGCCCCAAAAATAGGGCAGAGCCAGCCTAGGTTCTGCTTCCAAGTGAGTCACACTAGCCTATCTTGTCATTAGAAATGGCTGTCTTTATGTGCCCACAAACTCTAATTAATGATCATCTAACTGTACTGTCAAGTCTGTTTAAATTTGAGTGATACCAGTTGTTTCTTCCTTGGGCCAACCAATAGCAGCAGAGGAAGGTAATCATGCATGCCATTGTCCGGGGGCTCTGGGCCTATAGCAGCCCAGTTTAATGGGCATTCAGAGCTCATTAGTGAGGAAACACATCAGGAGTGACCGCTCCAGTGCCACACGTTGCAACTAATAGCCCTCCCAAACAGAATCGTTTCTGTTTCTGCTCACTTGTTGTGAAATTCTTTCAATGTCAACAAGTGGTGCTGTCTGCAGGAGCCCGCCATCCTGCCCAGCAGTTTTATCCGTTGCTCTCCTGAGCCAGACTTGTGTCCTCCTCCATTGTCCAGTCCCACAACACAGCCTGAGCAATCACAATGCCTTCACAGCCATTCATCATCAGCTCACCGAGTATGTAGCAAGATTGCCCGCCAAAGTTCGGATCCATCCTGCGGGCATAGTATATGTGGATGTGGAGCAGGACACCAGGACTATGCCCCCTGACTTAAGGATTTGAACAGGACAGACATATAAGATTTGATTTCTGCATCAAAGAGAAAACCAAAATTACAGGTAGTATCAGAATCACGCTAAGAATGTACTTTCAGCATCATGGGAAAATTGCAGGTATGGCAATATTGGGCAAATTATTGCTTCAGGCAAAAGTATTTGATACTTAGGAAAAGGGAGGGAACCATCTAATTGTAGGGGAGCTTGCATTAAGTGTCAGTAATAAGTATATCTACTCAAGAATAAAGATTCTTTTATCCCTGAGAAACTTGGTACATTTGCCCCATACATAGAAATGAAAGATGTCTATAAAATGCCATGCAAATATAAACTGTATTATGTTTTTTGAAAAAAAGGCAGTAATTCGTGCAATGTCTTTGATACTGGGGTTGTTGAGAATTTGTCATTTCTGCTTGAAATACAAGAACACTGAAAATAGATTTCCAAATATAGCATTTCGTTTCCATAGGGGATATGAACTTATATTTGTAATTGAAAGAACAAAATGTCCTCTCCTTGAATACCATACTTTCTTCGGTTTTTTGGGAGCTCTCTAAAGGAAGACTAGGTTCTCATTGGTTTTGTATTTGACAAAATGTGCAATGGTCAAAGTGATAAAGAGTCTGAACTTCTCAGCACACCCTCCATGCTCTGGTACTACTCTGGGCCTGCCTTCTATACTAGCTTTTGAGTGCTCATGTATGTACATGTCAGTGCGGACACCAGTGGATTTTTAAATTATTGATTTGTGTGTCTGCATCACTTGATAGAACTGCTAGAAAACTATTTCTGCAACTGGCTTCTTTTAGTTGATTCAGCTTCTTCAAAGATGAGTAAAAGTTCAACAACTGTGAATTAATTCATCAACACCACAAGACTATCAAAAAGTGAGTTTACCTTGGCATTTTAAAGTAGTGGTATCACAAGACACAAGCAGACTGTTAAACATTTTGAAATATTACATACAATTCATATTCCTTACAAATCTGGGACTTCAGATTATAATAGATAAAAATCACTTTCTGATCAAAATATTTGTGGTAGGATGAAAGAATGTTTTAATATCCATGTTATTATTGACAAAAAATTATGTTGCTGAAATTGTTATGGTTAAGATGTGAGGTGTCCTTTAAAATATCATGTGTAGGACAACACAATAGTGAAATGCCTGGGTTCTGAGAGCCTTAACCTAATCAGTGTGCTAAACCTTGGATTGGGATTAATTACACTGTGACTGCAGGAAGGCAGGGTGTGCCTGGAGGAAGGGGATCATTGGGAGCGTAACTTTGGGGTTTGTATTTTCTGAGCTGAACTGAGGCTCTCTCCACTTCCTGGTGTCATGTTTCCCCTTCTTTTCTCTGCCACACTCTTCTGCCATGATGCTCTGTCTCATCTAGGGCCTCAAAGAATGAGTTAGCTGTCTATGTAGTAAGTAAGACCTCTGAAATGGTGAACCCCCAAATAAACTCTTCCTCCTGTAATTGTTCCTGTCGAGTCCTTTGGTCACAGTAATGAAAAAGCTGACTACAGCAGAATTTTTTTAGTGTTTTCTTTTTAACATACAGTTTCTCTTCCTTTATGTCTGACACAGAAGTCAAAAGCTTATATTATTTATTCGTGTAAATGCCATACCTAGAGCACCAAAGAGCTTCCAAAAATTAAATACTTACTATGTGCCAGGTACAACCTATGACTCTAGTCCCTGGTCATTCAAATCTGCCCAGTTGCTTTTCTGTCATGAGTATGCAAGTCAGCATTATGGTCTTGCAATCCGTCTATGCACTATCATAGCCACTGGAGCCCCTGCAAAGCCTGCATTTAAAAAATTCTGAAATACATTTATGAGTGTCATATTTCAGAAACTGAAAATGCTAAAGGGGAAGAGGAGTCTTTTTCCTCACGGGCCTGTCTGGTCTGCTTTGTGGTGCTCCTCTTAGATAGCACTCAAATAATCACTGTCTCCCAGTGGACTTCACCTCTCTGGATGAAGCTGAAGAACAGCAAGAGGAGCACGTGACCCTTGCTCCTTTTCAGGATGAGAGATGATAAGCATTGGTTTCCAAATGAAGTGACATATATATATGTGTGTGTGTGTGTGTGTGTGTATGTGTGTGAGAGAGAGAGAGCGAGAGAGAGAGTATGTACACACACCCAGGGGTTCTGAACAACATCCCCAGTTCAGTTTTATTTTTTATTTTGAGATAGGGCTTGGTTAAGTTTCTGATGCTGGCCTTGAACTTGCAATCTTCCTGCCTCGGCCACTCAAGAAGCTGGGATTATGTGCATGTACCACTGTGCTTGGCACTATATTGATTTTGCAATTATTTGAATAAAAAAAAGGAATACAAATTTGTCATAGTTTCCCTTTAACATTTCTTTTAGTTTCCTTAGTAGGTTAGTTCTATCCTTCAGAAGTTTGATTGCTTAAGAAATGCTTTATATAAAATTTGTTCTTTCATCCTCTAAGGATTTATGAGAACTTAATAGAATCTCTCACACATAAAATGATTGAAGGTTAGAGAAATAAACCAATGTGTCCAACATTAGGGACCTAGTAGCCCACAGAGCCAGAGCTTGAACCTCCTTCTGAGTTCAGTGTCCTTGACAAGAATGCAGTCATCTCATAATATCCATGTCGAATTAGTTCCAGGAACCCCTCCATAACGAAATCTGCATATTTTGTATATAAAACGGTGCAGTATTTACAGTTAATCTATTGCACATCTTCCTGCATACGTTAAATCATCTGTAAACTGCTTATAATATTTTTAAAGAGAGAAAGAGAGTGAGAGAGAGAAAGAAAAAATAAATTTTATTTAAGTTTTCATTGATCTGATGCTTTTTGTGTATGCCATGCTAGGATTTGAACCTGGGTCCTCGTACATGCCAGGCAAGCATGACACTGCTGAACCATTGCTCCTGTCCCAAGTTGCTAATCATCTATAGGCTCTTGGCCCTCTGCACATGGTGTCAAGGTGATAGTGTTGTAGCACCTGTCACCTGTGACCTTCAGGTGATGGAGAACCATAAGAAAGATGCAGACACCCTAGAAGACTGGAAATGAGAGATTCAAGTTGGCAGATTAGAGGCCCCAGCATTCGCCACTTCTCCATGGGACAGAACCAAAACAAATGAAAGGCAGCTGTGGATTGCGACAGGCGACTGTGATAGGTACTGAAGTTCAGCAGTGGACACAGCCTCAGAGAAACCCAGGGATTTGGGATAGCGCCACAGCAGGTAAAACAGAGCTCTGTAGCACTGATCATACAATAAGAGAAACCAGAGAAATCACAGCAACATGTGGAGGTCGAACAACACACTTTTGAGCAAACCGTGAGTCATTAAAGAAGGCAGGGAAAATTTTAAAAATTCTTGGACTCAAATGCAAGTGAAAATACACCATACTAAAATCTGTGGGATACAGCGACAGTGGTACAAAGAGGCAAGTTTATAGCCATGAGTGCCTACATTAAAAACAAACAAAAAAATTGGAAAGATCGCAAGTAAATAACTTAACAATGAATCTCAAGGACTTAGAAAAACAGGAACAAACAAAACCCAAAATCTACAGAAGGAAACAAATAATAAGCACAATAAATATCAGGGCAGAAATAAGTGAAATAGAAACTGAAAGAATAAAACAAAGGATCAGTGAAACAAAAGAAGTTGGTTCTTTGAAAGGGTAAATAAGAGTGATAAATCTTAGCTAAACTAAACAGAGCAAAAAGAGAGAATATCCAAATGAATAAAATGAGGGATATTACAGCAAATATCAGTGAAGTTCATAAGATCATTATGGAATGTTTTGAAAAGCTATGTGTCAATAAACTGGAAACTCTAAAAGAAATTGAAGAATTTTGGGATGCATATAATCCACCAAAATTGAACCAATACCATACTAAAAACTAAATTGATCAATAACAAGTAAGGAGATTGAAGAAATAATTAGAAGTCTCCAAAAGTAGAAAATCCCAGGGCTGGACACTTTTACCACTGTTTTTTTTTTAAATTTGTTTATTTTTTTAACCAGAGTTTTAACATGTATCATAGTTTCTTAAATTATTCCATAAAATGTAAAGGGAAGAAACCCTTGCAAATTCATTCTAAAAAGCAAGTATTACCCTGATACCAAAACCTAGTGAGGATGCAACAACAACCATGACAAAAAGAAAACTATAGGCCAATATCCTGGATAAAATGCCTGCAAATCAACTTCAACAGCACATTATAAGGACCATGAACGATGACCAGGTTAGTTAGTTTCATTCCAGAGCTGTAAGGATGGTGTGCAAATCAGTGAACATAATACAGCACACAAATTCCATGATCATCTCGATAGATGTGGAAAAAGGTTTTGATTAAGTTCAACACCCTTTCATGGCAAAAGCCATAAATAAATTAGGCATAAAAGGAACATTTTCAACATGATAAAGGCTAGTCAAATATTCAATTCAATATATTATCGAATTGAGAAAAACTGAAAGCATTTCCTCTAAAATCAGGAACAAGACAAGGATTTCCACTCTTATTAAATGTAGTACTTGAAATTTCAGCCAGAACAATTAGATAAGAAGAAGAAGAAGAAATTAAAGGGATACAGAAAGGAAAGAAGGAAGCCTAATTATTCCTGTTTGTGGATTGTATGATTCTACACTTAGAAAATCCTAAAGATTCCACCAAACGATGCTTAGAACTGATAAAATAATTCAGCAAAGTAATAAGATAAAAAAAAACAACATATAAAAGTCAATAGGTTTTCTGTATACCAAAAATAAACCCTCAAGAAAGAAATCATGAAAGCAATCCCATTTACAATAGCTTCAAAATGAATAAAACACCTAGGAATAAATCTAATGATGGAGGTAAATACATCTATGATGAAAATTATAAAACATTAAAGAAGACAATAGAAGATGGATTGGAAGAATAAAAATTGCTGAAAAGGCCATATTAACAAAAGTGATCTACAGATTCAGTGCTATCCCCATTGAAATATCAATGACATTCTTCACAGAACAAGGAAAAGCAAGCCCTATAATTCATGTGGAAGCACAAGGACTCTAGATAGCCAAAGTAATCCTGAACAAGAAGCAAGGCTGGAGACATCATGATATTTGATTTCAAAATACATTACAGAGCCCTTGATTTAAAAAAAAGAAAGAAAAAGAAAAACAGTATGGTACAGGCAAAAGAAAAGAAAAAGAAAGAAAGAAAGAAAAATCAACTCCAGAGATGTAGACTAGTGGATTAGAGGATGCAGTAATAAAGCCACACGTGTAAAGCCAACTGATTCTCAGCATAAGTGCCACAACCCACATTGGAGAAAGGAGAAACGATATCTTCAATGTGCTGGGAAAACTACATGTTCACATGTAGAAGATTAATATAGACCTCCATCTTTCACCCTGTACAAAAATCCAGGCAAAATGTGTCAAGAACTTCAATGCAAGATCTGAAATTTTGAAATGACTGGAAGAAAACATAGGGAAAGCACTTCAAAATATTGGCACAGGCATCGATTTCCTGAATAGAACTCCAATAGCTCAGGAAACAGAAGCAAGAATTGGCAGATGGGATTATATCAAATTAAAAAGCTTCTGCAAAGCAAAGGAAACAATAAATAAAGTGAGGCATGGTCTACAGATTGGGAGAAATTCTTTTCTAGCTACTCATCTGGTAGAAGATGGACAATGTACTATCCATATAGATAATATAATCTTTATATTAATAAAGAACAAAAAGTTGTAACAAAATAAAAAGTAATCCAATCAAAATTGGGTAAATGACTTAAATACACACTTCTCAAAAGAATCGCAAATGGCTAATAAATATATGAAAAACTGCTCAATGTCTTTAGCCATCAGCAAAAGGCAAATCAAAACCATCTCACCCCAATTAGAAGGGTCATTATCCCAAAGAGAAAAAAAATGACAAATGTTGGTGAGTCTATGGAAAAAGAAGGAAATCTTATACATTATTGGTAGGAATGCAAATTAGCACAGCCATTACAGAGAACAGCATGGAGAGTCCTCAAAAACTACAGTTAGATATACACATGATTCAGCAATCTCACTGCTAGGTGAGAAAGCAAATGAAATCATTATATCAAAAAGATACCTGCATACTTATGTTTATTGTTATACTAGTTACAATGGCCAAACTATGGAATCAGCCAAGGTGTCCATCAACAGATGAATAGAAAGAAAATATGGTGGATATACATAATGACGTTTGAGCCATAACTAAATTATGTCATTTACAGGAAAACAGATGGAACGAGGACATGTTAAGCAAAATAAGCAAGACAATAAGATGAGCATTGCATATTTTCTCCTGTATGTGAAAATCAAGCTAAAAACAAACAAAATTTGGCCTGGAAGTAGCAGAGATACTATTAGGGAATGGAAAGAAGAGATCTATCAGGAAAAAGAGGAAAACGAAGAGACAAGAGGGTAGAAAGGAGGGAGGACACAATCAAAGCATAGGATATGAGAGTGTCACAGTGAAATAAATTTGTACAATTAATGCATGCTAATAATTATAATAAATTATATTTAAAAATAAATTATAATGCCTAATACAATGCTATGTAAATGCTGTTTATTCTATAATTACAATGGAATAATGAGAAGGAGAAAAGGTCAGTGCAAGTTCAGTACAAATGCACTATTTTTTCCAAAAAATTTCAGTGTATAGTTGGTTCAATCCACAGATGTGTAACCTGTAGATAAGAAGGGTCAATTGTGTGTGAGTCCATTCATTCCCATTGTGAGGCAATGGCTGAGTTTTACCTTGCATCCTTTGGCAGTTGCATATACAGATTTCTCATTGTGGTTTAGATATGAGGTGTCCTCCAAAAACTCATGTGTGAGGCAATGCAAAAAGGTTTAGAGGTGAAATGATTGAGGTGTGAGAGTTTGTAACCTAATCAGTGCACTGATTCCCTGTTGAGGACTAACAAGGTGGTAGCTATACATAGGCAGGGTGTGGCTGGAGGAGGTGGGTCATTGGGGTGTACCTTTGTCTCTGGTCCTGGTTCCATGTTCTCAGTTACTTCCCTCCTCTACACTCTTCCACTGTGATGTTCTGCCTCACCTCAGGCACAGAGCTTTAGAGCTGGCTATCTATGGACTGAGACCTCTGAAATTCTAAGCCCCAAATAAACTTTTCCACCTCTAAAATTTTTCTGGGTCACAGTAGCAAAAAAAAAAAAAAACAAAAAAAAACCTGATGAAAACATGTCCCTAAATAAGTTTCCTGAAAAAAAAAAAAACAAACAAACAAAACCCAGATCCTTCAGCAATATTGGCCCCACATTTATTCCTAAGAAGTCCTTTCTGCATGCAACTTCCTATATCCTATTCTTCCGGCCATCCTCCTGGAAGTCTCACCTCTGACACTTCACACTGGGAAATTTGGAGGCTTGTTTTGTTTTCTGTCTTGTAATCCTCACACAGAGAAAGTGACATAAAACTGTTACTAAGAGTAGCTTTTTTTGTCCCATTCACATATGGTGGGGATGGTGGGATTTGCAGTACATTTCTTTGGGGGACTTTAAGTATATAATTGAATTATTTGAATCAAATTTGGGGGGCCCTGTCACAAATCATTACCTATCTTTCCTCTATCTATCTCCTTGTTCTTCAAATTAATGGCATGTACCACACACTGACCTCCATTAGCTTAATTTGGCTGAGACATTTTCCAGTCCATATCATCAAAATGAGAGAGAAAATTACATTGGCCAGGGGACCATCTGTGGACTGAAAATGTCAAAGAAGCCAGAATTTTTCTGTACTTCCTTGATTTTTATTTTGAAACTACTTTTCTATGTAGCTCTAGATACTTAAAATTGCTAACTTAACACCTTTCTCAGATAAAGCATGAGTGGATTTAGTTAATGAGACCTGCATTTCTATTGTCTCAGATGAAATTGAAAATATTGTCTTTAAATCCTAACCAAAACCTACATAGAAAATGAAAAAGGCTTTGACTTCTTAATTAAATCTCTCTCTTAAGGGAGCATGTTCTATATGGCTCTTGTACTGTATTCCCCCTGGCTTTTCACAAGAGGTGCTATGAAATAAAATCATCGCCCAGCTTACCAGCTCTATACACTTAATTTTTAATGCATTGACACATTAACTAGCACCGATTGCTTCCTTCTATAAAGTAAGTGGTCTTCTAACTTTTCCTGAGAGGTTAATCAATATACATTGGGGACTAAGAAACATGATGTATAGATTAAATGGTAATATGTAATTCACTTTAGCGAGGCTTTTAAAGATGTTTCAGGAACCATGCCAGTCCCTAAGAAAGTATACTCTTCATTCGACAGCCTATTCAGTGACCATTTGCCTATCAAAATTGCAGAGCATTAGAAAAAAAATCCCTCGATAAATTCCGTGCAGAAATAGAGGAAGCTCACTGAAGTACATTGGAAAAGGGTCAAGGGACGGTCGATGACACACTCTCTTCCTTCACCAGCTGTGTGCTTGTGAAAATGTCACTCAATCTTTCCAGGTCTCTACGAGGCTTTCCACCTATCTTCTACAAAGGACCCTTTAAATCTCTCTCTCTTTTTATTTATTTATTTTTGTTCCTTATGTTTTGAAAGACTTGGTCTAAGAAAGAACATTTATTAATGATTAATTTGCTGTTCATTAATGATTTATTCTTCTATTAAGAACACTTATAGGATTGCCAATGAGACCTTTTTATAAACACGAAGGTTGACGCACTGATTTTATAAGATCGTTGCTGAAACTGAAAAAAAAATAGCATGTTAGCGAATTTGGGTGAGAGGTCCTCAAAGTTTCCCGGTTCATGGCACCCTTGAGACCTTAAGCCCTCTAAAACTTTTTCATGGCCAAAATAAATGCCTAAGCAGTGCTGTGTATTAAGTACTTAGGTCAAAACAACTTGAAAAGTGCTTCTGTCCTACTAAATTAGTAGACATTTGGCAAAAATCACAACCTAAATAGAAAAAAATACATTTTTTAACTTTAATCTTTATAAAACAGTTACTAATGGAATGTTTGTGCATATTGGGTTTTAGAAACCTTGGAATCAGATAATTTCCTGTAATGTACTGACTTCCACACGGCAGTTGTTTTATTTTCACAAAGATAGGACATTACTAAAAGCAGTGTAACACAATCTAATGTTGAAGCTGAACTACCTTGAGCTAGAGATTTGCCTGGTACTGACAAATCTGTAATGTGCTTTCTGTAAATTTAGAATTACCCACAATGTTCCTTTGAATTCACTTTGGCACCCACTCCCCACTCCCTGTGTTCTTTGTACACAGTTTGGGAACCACCAATATCTCTAAGTACAGTGCTTATAAACAGAGTTCTTTTGGAGTCTGGAGTTTTTGCTTCAAAATCCAAGCACTGTTTTCTTCTGTGGTATCCTTCTACTGCCTCTGAAATGGTGATCGTTGTAAGACAGAGCATGTGTGAGGGCCAGGGTGGGGGACTTGGTGTCCAATTAGACAAGGAATGTGCTACAGAAATAGGAGCAGGTTTAACAACAGCTATCTCAGATGTGCCCAGTTGAGATGGACAGTGACGAGACATTTTGAGAAATAAAAATCAGATGGTTTTGGGTGGTCAACTCTCATGTATTTGATCTATCAAAAGTGTAGTGACGCATAACCTAGGGCATTCATACAGATGTATTGGGAAGGAGGGTGGAGGGGACAGAGGAGAGGAGTAAGGGTGGGAGAATAGGGTGAAATCTAGGGGGTAAATCTAATTTAAGACTATATACATATCATATTGTTTCATTGGATGCATTTTTGATTGTACAATAACTAAATTTCTTAATAAAAATTCAGATGTTTAGAAATGAATAATTGCCTAGTCTTGGCTAGAGGTTGAGATTTGCAGTTGTCATTATAGAAGTGCTGGGAATAATGAGATGAGATATGATTGCTAAAGAAAAAGAAAACCACTAAAGGAAAAGGGTTGAAAACGGAGTGGGAGGAGTCAGGACAGAAGAGGATAAAAAAAAAAGGAAAAAGAAGTCCACTTGTGGGGACACAAAGTAGTGAGAGGAGCCTGAGGAGGCATGAAACAGATAGACAGGAAACCCAGCACAGTGACACACTGCAAAGGTGCCAGGCTAAGTGTTTTTGACAGAGGGATGAAGAGTAGTTCATTCTATAATGAGATCAAGGATTTGGGGGACCACCTAAAAGCTTTGGCTGCTCTGGTACCCTGGTAATAATCTTGACTGCACAGTATTTGGTGTGTGATTATCATCCCATGATACAACCTTTTTTTAAAGGCTACAACAAAGACTTCAAAATTACTTGGTTGGTACTTGCTGGTATTTAATCAATACTGGCTGGTTGGGGTCAGCAGGTAGATTGGGTAGTGAGTGTGGGGAGGCAAGAGAGCTCACCACACTGAAGTCATTTGAAAAATCAAATAAATAGCATTCTGGGAAAGAATCTCAGATGAGCTGTGTTTTGTAAAATTTGCCTTATTTTGTTGTTATAGCAGCTAAGTTGGTATCACAAAATGCCAAATTCAAATTTTATTTTTCCTCCCACAAACTAATGAAAGAGTGTGTGTGAGGGCTTTGAGATTATTTCTGTCTATCGTTAGCTCCTTGCATTTTCAGAGCACAGCCACAGAGAACATCCGACTGACATCAAGAGACAGAAACAACTTGTTCGATGCAAATTAAAACTGCACTGAGATTCCACATCACTCCAGTCAGAGTGACAAAAATGAAGAATACAAACAATAACAGATGCTGGAGGGGTTGTAGGGAGAAAGGAACACTGTCACATTGCTGGTGGGACTGCAAACTCGTACAGTCACTCTGGAAAGCAGTGTGGAGACTCCTCAAGAAACTAGGGATGGAACCACCATAAGACCCAGCAACCCCTCTCCTGGGTATTTTCCCAAATGAGCTAGAATCAGCATACTACAGAAACACCGCTACATCAATGTTTATAGCAGCTCAATTTATAATAGCTAAACTATGGAATCAATCCAGATGGCCCTTGCTAGATGAATGGATTAAAAACTGTGAAAAAATATATTCACATATTCATAGTATATATATATATATACGTATATATATATATACACACACACACACATACTTACATACATACACACACACACACACACATACTTACATACATACACACACACACACACACATACATACATACATATATACAATGGCATTCTACTCTGCTATTAGAGAGAATGATACCATTGCATTTGCAGTTAAATGGATGGAGATGGAAAAAACTATGCTGAGTGCATTATACCAAACTCAGGGACTTAACAGACAAATGTTTTCTCTCATATGTGGAAGTAGAGTAAAACTTAAGACAGGATGAAAGTTAGCCAAGTTTAAGTAATAAAGTCACCGTATTTGAAATTTCACATAAACTGGGGGAATCATAACTGTGAAGGTGGGGAGAGAAGGGAGAGAGGAAGAGAGGGTAGAGAGAGACAAGGGGGTTTATCAATGCAACTGGGAACACTTGATTCCCATAAAAAGCCTAACTATACACAGGCAGGCTGAGAAACTCAGAAATTTCAAAAATTAATATACATGTATATGCTCATTTCCAAATATATCATGGGGGTATTACAGAGGAGACATGATATTGGGGAATGGACGAAGCGGGGGAGATCCTAGACTAGGATAAGCCTTAACGTACTATCTTACTATGTCAGTATCTAAGCTTGCATGAATATGTAACAATGATTCCTTCCAATATGCAAGACCATGTTGAACACATAACAAAAAGAAAAAAAAGAAAAAGAAAAAGAAACATCTTTGCCTCCTACTCTGTTCTCCAATGACTCAGACTGATGACTGATAGGTAACAGAAATCTCCTCAGTCCAGGGGTATTGGAGAACACCAGCATCCTTTGTGGTGTCCTCCAAGAAATTCTGGTTATCAGAGAAAGCAATTCTCTAGCAAACAAAACAAACCAAGCAACAACAACAACAAAATTTACTTTTCTCTGTACATTTTCCCTTCTCTCCAAATGTTGTGATTAATCACATCACAGCAACTATCAAGGGTAGTACTGATTACATAAGGGTGCTATTGATGACATCTGATCCCCCAGGGTCCTCTCCCTCCTATAGGCTCTTCTTTCATGGAATTTGACAAACCAATAGATGAAATAGTTTAAAAGAACTATTCCTTCCAGGAAGGACAAGATTGGATCTTGTAAGAAAGCAACATTGAACAAATGATGATAAGATTCACTTGCGGAGACAAGTGATCCCAAAGAAACACATTATTGTTTTATGTATCTTTAAAAGCAATGGTGGATAAAAATCCAAAATGTCTATTAAATAAGACAAAAGTTCTCTGGGCCTGGGAAATGATGCATGAGTAACAAGAACCCATCCCTTCATTATAGTCCACAAGGCTGACAATCAAATGGTCTCAGTTTCCAGATTAATTATAGATTTGCATTTTCTTTTACTAACATTAAGATTTTCTTAGATGAAATTACATTTCTTCTGTTTCTTCCTCCATTCTTATCTCAAAGAAAGCGTTCCTTATCATACTTGCAGCCTCAATACAAAAACAGAAAATGAGGATGAGGAGAACACAGAATGAACTACCAGAGAGTTCTGTGACCCCAAAGAAATGTTTGTTCTTGTATCTTTTTTTTTATATAAGACAGCGGGGAGGAAAAAAAACTTCACAGAGGAGTAAACCTGAGACACTGATTCAAGAGCCAGACAGTTCAGTGAACAGGATAATCGGGGTAGTTTTTGACAGGTGCGGCTGCCTGCCTATAGTTGGCATATAATCATTACCATTTTAATAAGGCTCTAATAGGGGGGCTGATCATTCAATGGGGTGTGAGGATCCTAATTCAGCTCCCAATCCCACATGAATGTGCTAGAATTTACAGGCTTTGTTTTCCTCTTTTGTACCTCTGAATGCCAATAATTACTGGCTATAGATTCAAAAATTCTTAGAACTGGAAGCTAAATTAGCTCTCCTAATACTGCACAAGAATGTCAATACTCATAAAAAAAGGAAGCAAGTGGGGTTTTTTTTGTATTCTTTTTTTTTCTACACTTGTAGGCATTGTAGAGACCAGCAGTTGAAGTGGGCTGGCTTACAGCATGAATAATGACATTACTGTCTCTCTCTCTCTCTCCCCAAGAGGAGCCTTTCCTCTTTCGGGAACAAAAAGTTATCCATTGGTCCAAATGAAATGTCTTATAAAATCATACATTGTTCTTTAGGTTTCTGGATTTCTCACTGTGAAAGAATCCACATCTTCTCTCTGGTCTGGCTTATGTGCAAGCTTAGTCAACATTTATAACTCCTATGTGAAATGTAGGTATTCTCCTGGGGGGGACAAACTTTGGCCTCCCCAAAACTTATCTCCAAAGAGAATATTCATGATCTAACCACTGAATCATAGGTGTAATTGTAAACATAATTATTGTGATATTGAACAGTACAATGTGCCAGACACTGGGCTTTGTGGTTTATGTGGAATATTTCATTTTACCTCACACCCCATAATGTGATTTTTGCAGGCCATTTACAGAAGCTGGCGTTCTAAGTAATTAAATGCTTTTTACCAAAGTCACACATATTCTGTACATGCTAGAGCACAAATTCAAACTTCCTGAATAATACAATTTCAGTTAATGTATTTTACAAGTGGCATTTATCTTATCTAAAGCTCCCCACACTTATGCACTTGATTCAGGGGTGATCAGATCATGCCTCACCACCAATCCTACTGAATACCTCAAAATGTCATAGCCATTTACTTCCTGTTTATCACCAAAAATACCCCTCAATGAAGCTCAGATATCTGATTGAGATCATACTCTGACTGATGCAAGGAATCAGCATTCAACCATGCTTTAATTCCCCACTTCATGCATCAGACCATATCAAACAAGTCATGAGAAATGAAATGGCTGCCAAAAATTCGGTTGTTATAGGTAATCTCCAAAACATAGTTTTTCTACACTAGTAATGTGCTACACTTCTGATTTTTGGGACTCATGCCAGGAGATGCTCTGCTGGCTGATTCTTCTTCTTCTTCTTTTTCTTCTTCTTCTTCTTCTTCTTCTTTTTCTTCTTCTTTTTCTTCTTCTTCTTCTTCTTCTTCTTCTTCTTCTTCTTCTTCTTCTTCTTCTTCTTCTTCTTCTAAAGAGAGAGGGACAGTAAGACAGAGAATCAACTTTATTTAGTTTTTCACGTGGCTTTCATTGTTTCGACGCTTTTTGTGTATGTGGTGCTGGGGCTTGAACCCATGTCCTTGTGCATGTCAGGCAAGTGCTGTAGCCACTGAGCCACTGTTCCAGCCCCACTGCTGGCTTCTAACATAGCCTGTGGAGGTAGCCAGGTAACAAAGACCTTTTGGATAACATTGTGCAGAATACACTCATCTTAGGAAAATCTCTTGTGCATCCATCATTGATACACTGAGGTTCTGCGTAGCTGTCTTTAAGATTCAAGAACACTGACATTTTATACTTCATTCATAAAATTTTTAATGACTTTCAGTTTGATAAACAAGCAGTCTGACATTCAGAGAGCTGAAGTGCCCTGATGAACATCACATAGGAAAGCAGACATCCAAATCCAATTTTCATGATGCTTGAGGATTACTTTTAGTATGAATGAAGACCACTGGAGACCTTTGACACATACACACAGATACACATACACATATAGACACACACTCTCTCACACACACATGATAAAATATCTAGAACTTGCCCCCACCCTATATGTCACATCCTAGGGAAAGGTATTGTTAAGTCTAATTCTTATATGAAAGGTCAGAGTCTCCTTAAATGCTTTCTAATGAGACAACATGAATACGAAGAAGACAAGCCATACAGAAAGGTTCCATCTGATGACACATACATGTTTTCTTAAGTGGCCATATCTGACTTTTTGTCCTTAATGCAACGCTGTACTATTTAGCTATTTCTGCAAAAACAACTGCCTGCAAATTCAGTAGGTGAAGGCAATATCAAAAATTTAAATCTCTTAATTTGTGTGGGCTAGAACCTGTGGAGTAGCTGAGGCAAGGTTTCCAGCTCAGGGTTTTCATGAAGTTGTTGTAAAGATGTCAACCAAGCTGTGTTCCATCTCAATGCTTGTCTGGGGCTGGAAAATCTGTCCAGAAGATAATTTCAGACAGATTTGTGTGTGTGTCCTCATGGCATGAGCACTGCTTATCCCAGAGCATGTAACTTAAGAGAGAATAAGGTGGTGTTTATAATGCTAGTTTATTTGTTGCAATGCTAGGCATGGGATGCAGAGCTTCATGCGTGCTAGGCAAGCTCTCTACCACTTAGCTACGTCTCCAGACCCTAACGTTCTTCATGATCTTGCCTCAAAAGTCACACTTACTGTCTCACCAATACTGATGTTGTTTAGCTTGCACAGGTCAGCCCCATCCAAAATACCTCTGGAGTGGCATGAATCTCAGCCACCAAAAGCCAAATTCAGCGGCAGAGCTCTTTGCTCTAGCACTACTTCTGGTAGGAAAAGGGGAAGAGAGAGGTAATTTCTACTCGATTAGCAGAGTAAACCAATTGGCTAATTATCCACATACAAGTCTACACAAGATCAGAGATCTCAGAGATAAAAATTGCAAGCTATCCACTTATTAGTGCTTACTGTGAATGTCCTACTCAGGGCTAAGGCCTATTGAAGGTCCCATTTCTTATTTAGTCATACATTGATCCTTTTAGCAAAAATTGACTGAGGATCTGCTCCCTACTGCACCTTTTGTCAAGTGTTGGGTAACAACAACAAAAATTATTTCTAAGCCAGGTGTCGTGGTTCATGCCTGTAATCCCAGTGACTCAGGAGGCTGAGGCAGGAAAATCACAAACATGAGGGCAGCCTCAGCAACTTAGCAAGACTCTGTATCAACCAAAAAGAAAATGAAAAGGACTGGAGATGCAGCTCTGTGGCAGACCACCTCTGGGTTCAGTCTCCAGTACCAAAAGCAAACAAACAAACAAATGTTTCAGCTAGCGTGTACACTTCAGAATTCTGCAGTTGTCCTCACAGAAACGTATCACTGAAATAGCGTTTTCTCATGGAAAATTCTCACGTTCGAAGTTTGTATCTCCTTATCTTTGTACTTGGGGGAAATTTGTTGGTGAGTCTCATCCCAATTACTAGGTACCCTGAGGATCTAACACCCAACAGCCTTAGAAAAATGCTCAATAAATATATATGGTATCTAATTGGTGCAGAGAAAAACATGTTGGCAAAGGCCAGTTGGTGAAGTATATATCTGCAGATGATCTACTTAGCAATACACCACTTCATACTATTACAATAGAGAGAACAGTGGTCCTTGTTTCAAAATATCCAACTCAGCGTCACCTGGAGTGTTTATATGCAAACTCTAGACTGTTCATAAAACTGAACACTTTAATTATGTTCTATTGAACAAAAATGTTACACCACTTAAAAAATGAGTGAAATGACCTGACAGATAAACAATCTTTCTAGCACACTGTTGAACCTCATGTTATTTACTGCAGAAAAAGTGGTCATTCAAAACAATGGTACCTACTGTGAGAAGTGAAAGAAATTGATTTTATGTAGCACTTAGCACAGGACCTGGCTCATGATAACTTTTCAACACAAGTTACCATCAACCAGTGTACTATTATAAAGCCAGTTACAAAGAGCTGGTGTTACTTTGATGTTTCTCAGTGATCACCCTTTTAGAGAATTTCAACAATCAATCAAGTTTTCAAATTTTGAACCTTGAACTTTTCCTCTAAAACATTAAAATCCAACAGAGTTACTAGGATCTACTGTGACCCAAAGCGGATGTGTGTTCTACGTGTTTTTCACTGGCGTTTATGACTCAGGAGCTGCTGTTTCTAACAGGCTACTCTGTCTGTTTGTACTGACTGAAATGAGAGTCCCTTTGGTTTATGCTAGATTTCCTCTCTGTGTAGAATGGGTTGAATGTGCCTCCTGAGGTCATTTAATACGTGGCTGTTAGGATCTTAGAAAGGAGAAAGGCGCATTTTGATGAAATTACTGAATGGTATTGTCAGGGAAATGAACTTGTTTTGATGATATCCTGGGCTTTCCACTAACTGGTTCTGTAACAGGAGAGTGGAATAGTTTGCCAACTTTCAGACTTCTGATTTTTTGAGTGTGACCTTCAGAACCAGAATGAAGCCTCCCCTGCTCCCAATTTTGCTGAACACGAGGAAAATGTGATTTCCTGGAGCAAAATAAAAGGCTTAGAAAGAAGACTGAGAAGGCTTCTTAGATATCAAACAGCTCTTACACAACACCCATGGGTGGAGGAAGCAGTTAGTGTAAGCAAATCAGAAACATATGTATTAAATTTCCCTGGAGTTATTTGGGTTTCAAAAATCAAGGGATTGAAAAGCGGCAGGAGCTGCCCTTCAGTTTCACAGAGCCCTCCAAATCCCCAAACCTTGTTTTGGGGAGAGATTTAGTCCATTCCTAAAACTTCAGGATATTTTCTACCCAACTAGGTCATACCCTGAGCTCTTAAGATCACCTCTTATTGTCACATCTCCACTTCCTTTCTTGATCAAAGAAGAGTTTAGTACTCAGAAACTGGGAGGCTTATCTGTCCTGAATGATTGAGTCTTTTCATTTGTCAGGAATTAGAAATAATTTTCTCCATCTGAAACTAAAAAGCTAATACTAAGCACATTTTTCTTTACTGAACTCCATTTCTCCACTTTGACATTGCACTCAAAATTTGTTAAAGTAGGAAGTGTTACTAGCTCCTCCTTTATCTAGATTACTTAAGTGACCTTTCAGTGTCTTCTACTCTAATGCTCTGAGCATTATGCTGTTGGAAGGTGTCAACAGTTGTCTCAAATTGGTGTTAGGTAATGCTTTAAAATAATCGGATTTAATTATGAAACTATTTTCTAAAAAGCAAACAGCTTCTTATTATAACTATTAGAAAGGAGTACAGGTGAGAGAAGGAGTGAGGTATCCAAAAATCCTACAATAAAATGTCTGCTCTAAGGCATAGGAGCTCCATGTGCTGAGCAAATTCAGATTAAATTTAAATCCAGCAAAGTTCAGAGACTATTCTCTTTGGAGCTCGGCGAAATTGGCAAATCAGCTATTAAAAAATAGGACTGAAGTGTTTTATCTGTGTTGTCCTTTGTAATTAGGCTGCTGAATAACAGAAGTATTATCACACCAGGGTTAGTGCCAGAGGATTACCCAAAGTTTTACAAATGGGATGCTAAAGTGGCCCGAACAGGTGCACACACAAAGACTAAGGAGGGGGAAAAGTAAGAGAATGAAAGCTGAGGCCTACTACTTTCAGCCACATAGTAAAATTAATGGTTTCTGTAAATGAATGGCACGGTTAGATTACCATTGAACTTGTAAAATTAGAGGAAGGAGTCAGATTCTTCATTACACTCCTTTTTCTCTTTTTTAATTTGAGCAAAGGAGGTCGACCTTAATTGTCGTTTTACCTCAAAAAGAAAAAAATCTTTTCATTCGAATAATTTTGCAGCAGGCACAGTGACTCCTCAAAAGAACTGTGCTTTCTAAAATCTTTTTTTTTTTTTCTGGTCTACTCATGTGACCTGCATGCTGGAGAGAAAAGTGAGTTAGATTTGAATGAGCTCATATTTGAGAAATTAGTGAATTTTAAAAGAAGGGGAGGAGGGAATAGATACTATCCTTAAAAGCAACAGTGAAAATGGAAAATCATGTAGACTTAATGTAGGCAAAATAAAGATTAATAAGTTAAAAAAATAAGAGTCTAGCTTTAACTTAAAAGAAAATGTACAGGAACTCATGGATCCTACACACCATCTGCAGCCGGACTCCAGTAATTTGCCAAGTGTATTTGTTCCAGTGTGATGATAGCTCATTCATTAAACACATAGTTACTTTTTTATCATCATCATTTGCAACATTACATTGAATTTTCCATCAGGAATCATTTTTCCCTTTTCTGTAGTTGAGGAGTCTGGAGGTCAGAAACGTTATGAACTTCACCAAAAGATATACCACGTGACAAAGTCAGAAGACTCACCCAAGATCATCTAGTGACTAAAGATCTATTGTACTTCATGTTTTGTATTCTGTTTTAGTACATTATGCAGTCATCCGTCTATACCTATGTGAGGCTGGTTGAAGAATCACTGTAGACAATAAAATCTGAGGTTGCTCAAGCCCTTATATAAAATGGCACAGTGTTTGCATGTAACTATGCACATATTCCTGTATACTTACTGAAAAACCTTATCTTACTGAATATAAGCAGTGTATGTATTCACTATGGAAATACTGGAATATGCAGAAAAGTGTAAAAATCACCCATAATTCTATCACTGAAAAATCTCTTAATTTAATTGTATATCCATCAGTCTTTTTTTTGTATTTTTTAAAAAGATTTTTGGTAACTTTGGTACGTATATACAATGGAATACTACTTGACCATTAGAAAAAACAATATTATGGCTTTTGCAGCCAAATGGATGGAGATGGAAAATATTATGCTAAGTGAAGTATCCCAATCTCACAGACTCAAGGGCAGAATGTTTTCTCTCATTTGTGGAAGCTAGAATACATCCGGAAACAGTACGTTAGATGGCTAAGCTAATAATAACCTCAAAATGTATGAATTTTTACACAAACTGGGGGATCATTGCCTAGGAAACCTGGAGGTGTAGGAAGAGGGGCAGGGTGGGGGGAGGGATTAGGAAGGATATCTAGGAGACTGGAGGGAGGGAATACGGGGAAATTATCTCAGAGGGAGATCTCTGACCTCCACGAGATGTCCATTTAACACAGGGGTTCTGGGGGAATCATGGAATCATGAGGAATCCAGGGGGGACATCAGCCTTGGCTAATGATGTAAATATACATTTGTTTTGATTGTTTGATAATGATTCCCCCTCAATTGTAACTCCATATTCATCTAATAAAAAAAAAAGAAAAAAGTTTTTTGGTGTATTCTTTGGTATACTTAAAATCATCTCTAGATTATGTAAAATAGGTAATGCAATGTAAATGTCATTTAAATACTTGTACTGTGCTATCTATGGAAGAGTGACAAAAAAATAAATCTACAAACCCACAAATCTTTCAACATCTGATATTTGACAAAGGTGGGGGGGTGTCAAAATATCACATGGAGGAATGACAGTCTATTCAACAAATGGTGCTGGATAAACTGGATAGGCTTCTGAAGAAAGTTGAAATTAGTTCCTTATCTCTCAGTTTGCACAAAAATCAAATAGAAATGGATCAATGAACTAGGAATGAAACCAGCTATCATAGAACTGCTAGAAGATAAAAAAGTTAGGACCAACACTCCAGCATATGGGAGTTGGCAATGACTTTCTCAGCGAGACTCCGAAAGAGAAAGAATTAAAGCAAGAATCACTGAGTGGGCTGCCATTAAATTAAAAAAAAGTTTTTGCTCTGCTAAGGAATTTGTCAAAACTGTTAAGACAGAACCTACAGAATGGGAGGTAATCATGACCTGTGATTTCTCTGACAGGGAACTAATACCCAAAATTTCCAAAGACCTCAAAAAACTTCATATCAAAAACACAAATAATCCAATCAATAAATGGGCCAGAGAGCTAAACAGAAACTTCACAGCAGAGAAAATTGTGGAAGCCATTGAATACATGAGAAAGTGTTCTAAATCATTAGTAAGTCAAAACTACATTAACAATTTCACTGCACTCCAGTCAGAATGGCAAAGATGAAGAATATAAGCAGTAATAGATGCTGGAGAGGTTGTGTGGAGATAGGAACACTAGCACATTCTTGGTGGAACTGCAGACTGGTACAGCCACTCTGGAAAACAGTATGGAGACTCCTAAAATAATTAGGGATGGATGCACTGTATGACCCAGCTATTCCTCTTCTGGGTATTTTCCCAGAGGAGTTAGAATCAGCACATTACAGTGACATAGCAAAATCAATCAGCAAATGTTCACAGCAGCTCAATTTACAATAGCTAAATTATGGAATCAACTCAGATGCCTGTCACTGAATGAATGTATACACACACACACACACACACATACATACATATGTGTGTGTGTGTGTATATATATATATTTTGGAGTTCTACTCAGCTATTAGGAATAATGATATTACAGCTTTTGAAGGTAAATGGATAGCAAAGGAAGAAATTATGCTGAGAGAAAGTAGCCAAACCCAGAGACTCAAGGGTTGAATGTTTCCCTTCATTTGTGGAAGCTGGATCAAAGCCCAGGCTTGTGTGAAAGTCAGGCTCATGTACTAGACTCACCAGAATTGAAGTAACAATTAATCTAAGGGAACCATAGATATGAAGCAGGGGAGGGGAGGAAAAAAGCAGGAGGGAGGGAGAAGGAAGAAGGATAGGGAAGGATCTAGGGGTGGAATTAACAATATAGCTTACTCTGTACTCAACCAAGAAGCCAAATAGTACTTATGCAGTCATTTAATTCTGGAAAACGAACCAACACACACACACACACACACACACACACACACACACACACACACATATATACACACATATATATTTATTTATATTTATATATATGGACACTTTTATCCTTTACGGGAAAAATATAGCAGATTCAAAAGACAGCCGTTTGGGAAATGTGGGGGTAATTCTGGATTATGATGGGGCATATCATATTGTTACTGCATATGCATTTATGATTATAAAACAACACAACTCCTCAATAAAATTAAAGAAATGGAAGATGTAATACAAAAAAGAAAACTCTGATGACCTCTCCATGAAGAAAGATCCAAAACAACAGTTGTGTATCAGATCTGGAGAATAACCTGCTCAGATTAGCAACTCACAAGACTCCAAGTACAATCTTCAAGAAGATAAAATTTATATAATAGTTAACATGTAGGGATATATTAAGAGGAAGCTTACATTATTTGAGGAAATTTTGAATTTAAATTTATGATTCATTTCTAAATATCATTTGTGTAGATATAATGATCACTATTTCTATAAATTGTGGAATATAAAGAATGCAAAGTGCACTGCATGTGATGAGTAAAAGAGGTATTCATCAAGCAATAAGCCAGTAGATAAATGTTTACACCTTCATAATAAGAATGTGTAGTTATGGAGTTTATTGCTCTGAGTTCAAATCCTAACACCACTAATTATTAATCATTTGGCCTTGGGAAAGTTGTATAACCTATTTGAATCTATTTTTTATATGAAAATAGAATTATATTTATTATAATTACCTATCTTATAATATTTGTATGTGTACTAAATTTCTAAATTACTTAGAATAATACTTGGCACAGCATGCAAAATACAAGTATTAGTTATTAACATAAGGTTACAACAAATAAGGAAGTAAATATCAAAAGAATCAGCTGAAATTGGTTGGGGAGAAAGAGAAAGATTCAGAGTAGAGAGAATTTCATCTCAAGAGTTGGAGCAATTTGAGTTTCTAGTTTATGTTCACTAATAGTGTTAAAAATAAAAAACCCAAATTTAAAGTGATAGGAATATTTCAGTCCAGTGCCAGATAAGTCAACCTTTGTTCAGAAGTTTGCAAATATTCTGACGCATAAGACAAGAAGAGTGCTATTTGTATTAGTCATGATTCTTAAATTTAATCAACAGAAATTGGTCAACCTGATTTAAAAATGAAGGTATTAATTGAAAAGACATTGGGGAACTCATAGAACTGATTGGAAAGGTAGATTAACAGGTTTTAAATCATACAAATAGGAGGAACAGTTACACAGTCCCAACTATGTCCTGAATCACACCAAATACCATCAGGTGAAGATTGCACATCTGTCCCCTTTTGACTTAGTACCGAAAATTACACATATGACCCTAGACTCTGTTCCTGGAAATTAGATGCTGCTGCTACCACAGTCTTACCAGAAAGAATTCTCCCCTTCCATGTTGCTTTATGCCACCAGTCTCAGTTCAAATGATATCCAAGTAAAAATAGTTGAAGGCAGACTCTGTTTCCCTCCAAGAGTCATAGTTCCAATTACAGAACTGAATGGGATGGACTGTAGGTCTTGACTTACAGTCATTGCTTCTCTCATAGGGGAAGTACATGTATTTACCCCCATTGACTCAGGTTAGTAACGTTTAACTTTGGACAATTAAACATGAGTAGCAGTGACATACAACACGTCAGGTTAGAAATATCATGAGCCAGGATATTCTTCTCCCAGGCTCCCTTTCCCTGTCTTGTAAACATAGAAGCATGCTGAGATGGTGCTTCTGTTGGCCTAAATCCATGAGTGACTACGATGAGCAAAACTTCTTTGCCAACCCATGCTAGGAATGCAGCAAGCAAGAAATAAAATGTCACAAATTAAAGCCACATCAAGTCGGGGGATATTTGTTAGTGCAGCTTAACCTTGTCTATCCTTACTGGCAAAGGTGATTCAGCTTCAGAGCAGTCAAAAACATTACAAAGGCTCACCATAGCATTTGTTTGTATGTTGAATGCCTTTAAACTTCTCCAACGGTACTCAAATTTCTTAATTATCATCTGTAAGTTCCTAATTATCAACTGTAAGTTCAATTGTTCTTATGTTCATCCAGAATAATCCCCCTTTTTTGCCTTTGACCTGTATTCTTTTAGAGCCTTTTTCTGTGTAACTATCATTTCTCACCTATGTTTTGCTTCCCACACCACTGAACTCAGCCCCAATAGTTGGTTTCTCCAAATCTTGACTCCGCATTCACTCAGAGAACAAGTATGAGGGTTTCAGGCTTACCTTACTTATTTTCTCCATCTTAGATTACCTGGATTTAGATATCATTGTCTCCTTGGGACCCAACTCTGTCACTCTGGCCTATACAATTACATGGAACAATTTTAAAAGTTTACAGTATCAATTTAGTCATTTGTTTACTCAATGACGAATGGGAGTTTATGGTGAGTCAGACATTGTCATATTATGAGTCTACACATATATAGTTTTATATAAGCCTCTGCATCAGAAATAGAGTAGTGAACAAACAAGCCAGGATTCCTGATGTTGTAGCGGAGGAGAATAGGTATAGGAGTAGATAGCAAATGCTTTAGAAGTAAATGAAACCAGTTACAGAAAAAAGTGCTATGGCGACATGGAAAAGTTAGGTTTGGTTTTAAGAAGGACTGGTCAGAAAAGGCATCACTGAGTAGGTAAGCTTTGAACAGAGACTTGAAGGAGTCAAAGAAGTGAACTCTGAATATCTGTGTGTGGGCGGGGGGAGGGTATTTCAAGAAGAAGGAAAGGCAAAAGGCAAACTCACTAAAACAAAAGTATACCCAGAGTTTTGAAAAGCACTCAAGGAGTTTTAGGTGGGAACCCTATTGAATGGTACACAGAGAAGCCCACTTCCTTTAATATTAATTTATGATTATGCAATTTGGGCTTGAGTTTATAAGTTTGTTAATATAGTTCATAGGTTGTTTTTATCATTGTGGGAAGGGAAATTCTTACTTCTCTTTATCTTACTTTTAGAATGATAAATTATCTGATCATAATTATCCCAGAGATTGTTGTAGAGCAATCTTTTCCTAGTAGGTTCCAAACGACCCTAATGATCCTTTTCACTTTCATTCTTTCTTAAGAGTCATCCAAAGCCCATATTTGGCTTTGTTACTAATACCCCAAACAACTACCACTCAACACTCAATAATCCCTGGCTGTAATGGAAGATGTTTAAGCTCTTGGGGATCTGATGGCTATTTTATAAAAATGAAAGAAGACAAAAGCAACAAGAAGATGTGTATGGATGTCTTCCACCCCTCTAGGAGCAACATGAGGAAGCACACTGGAGCTGACCTCAGCTATTAAACCAGATATACATTCCTATAGCTAAGTCATTTGAAGTTTGCCCCATGTGGTTTAGTGTGCAGTATAAGATGTCAGGTAAAGCATAGGATAGGATGTCAGTGTCCTTTTGGACAAAACAACTTCTGAATTTTCAGCAGGGACAAAATTACATTCATAAGAATGGAAAACACCCACTGTTGAAAACTTATCTTTTCTTATCTTTTGACCAAGTCTTCTCAAATATTTCAAGATTAAAATTGACCATGCAAACAATACCTGCAATCAAATTTTCTTCAATGCCTGTCACTTCTTAGACATAAGTTAACCTCCTAAGGGAATGCATTCAAGTTTTTTACTGTAGGGGGTTATCATAGATCCTCTGAATGAGGTGCAGTATATACAGCAATCACACTGTTGACTATAATCTAAATTTTAATTGTGAGCATAAAACTACTGTTCCATTGTGTTTGATAATTAAACCAGAATCCAGGAAGTACTCTCCAGAAATAGAGGTGAAGATACATGGTAGTCATGTATGCAAACTACGGTTTATAAAACATCAGTGTTGTGTATTGTCCCTTATGTACTTCTACAATTCTGGAATTACAGATTTGCAGTGATGAAAGGGAGTTAAAATGTAGAACCAAACAAGCAAACAGTAGCATAAGCAAATTCATGAACTTCGATGCTTTGCATCTCACTAACTGGGTGAATTTAGACAAATTCTTAATTTCCCTTCCCTTCTGTTTTCCCAACGTTGAAAATGAGTGACGATCTATTGATTACTAATATTATGAGTATTGGATTAGTCAATATTTGTAAAGTTCCTAGAATGGCACCTTATATATAAAAGGCAATTAATAATTTAGTTTTTGCTCTCCTTATTTCATAATAATTAAATATATACCCATGGAATATCAGTAAGATAGCCCTAAATCAGCCAATTAGTCAGGGACAGAGCTAAGGTAAAGTTTTTTACTCTTAATGCAGTGTAAATTAGTACCATCAACTCTTTATTTCCCTTTTCATTTTGCCAAAGTTCTAATTCATTACACTGCAAGAGTAAAAATGAGACTGATTCAATTCCAATAGTGACTGCTTAAGAATGAATGTTACCAATTCAGGGAGATAACTCTTATGAATTCTAAATCCCCTAAATTAGAACTAAACTTCAAATGTGGGGGTAATTAGTTAGAAACTTTTTGTCATGTCAATAACATACCAGCGAGCTACACTCTTAACTCTTGTCAAAGTTGAGTGGATTGCAAGGGTGGACAGCTATGTCTTCTATCTTAAACGGATTACCTGGCACCAAATCTCTTCAAGAATTCACTTAGCTTCAAGTTAAGGATGCCCAGTTGTAATCCCTTTCATCACCAGCTACTATGTGGCTATCCAGCACCAATCAGTGTGGCATTAGGGGTAAAAGTATGTATGGTCTAGAGGTAGCTGCTTGGGTTCAATCCATTTCCACTTTTTACTTACTGGGTGACCATGGACAAGTTACTTAGGTTTTCTGTGCTTTGGTTTTTCCATATATAAACTTAGTATTCATATGTAAAGTCTTTAGAAGAATGCCTGGAACACAGTGAGTATTATCAGGTTTTTTCCAAAGTGTAGTCCTATCTTTAATCTCCAGTCCAAAAACATTTGCACTTTTATTCTCTTGGTTGGCATTTTTATATTGCTTAATAGGTGTTTTCTACATGACATACTTTAACTAGCAAAGTTAAATTCAATGCCTCTAGATTTGTAGAACATACTAATTATGTATTCTATTATTTTGGGAGGAAGAGGGCATAAGCAAACAGACAAATCCATTTCTTCATATCAATCTGAATAATGTGATATTGAACTGAGCATACTTAGAGCAAACAGATCTAGATCAAAGTGTAGAGATCTATCGCACACAAATTATATAGGCACCATTTTTGTTTTGCAAACTAGAAGCTTGATTTAAGTTATTTGATTGACTGTCATGAATGACAGCATAGCATAAGCTGCGGGGTCAGATTGCCAAGGCTTAGATCCCAACCTCACAGCCTACTACCTACATGACTTTGAAAAATGTAACCACTTGTTTTTCACTTTCTTCATTTATAACATGTGGATAATGGTAATACCCAATGATAGGGCTAATGTATTCATTGAATGGGTTGGTATTTATAAAACATTTAAGAGAGCTGGTGGCTCGACAGTTACAGTGCCAGTATGTGAGTTCAAATCCCAGCACCTTGTACACAACAAAGTGTCCCAGGAATGAAAGTCATGTGTAAAATGAAATAATGATTGCTTCTCTAACTCTCTCTATCTCTCTCTCTCTGTCTCTGTCTTTCTCTCTCTCCCTCTTAAAAAAAAATAAATAAAGCATTTAAGAGTCCATTGCGCTGTGAATACTCAATATGCATTACATTTAATGAATAAGTGTTAAGTATCATTGTACAAACACAGAAAGTGACTAGCATGGGACAGAGTGATTCCAATTAGAGCTTTTACAATATAATTTTATTGGGGTTTCTCTTATAGTAGCTTCATTGAATAAGTCCCCCTTGTGGCTTTATAAAAATGTCTCTGGATCCAGTTCTGGTATGAATCTAAGAAAGACTTTCCTGGTCCTAGAATGATTACATTACTAAGCCTCATAAGCTGAAAAATGCCCAATGGTTTAAGTGCTTGCTCAGTGTGATGGCAGTGGTACATCTCTCCCCCTCAAACCCTTGTCTTACTATCTAAGCCATTAACCCACTACTAAGTGCTCAAAACCATCTTAGGGAGGATACACAGTTTTACTTGCATTTGATAAAATATCTGGCTAATTATAATGACTGTTTTAAATGTGTTGATTTCCTGAAGACAACCAAACTTTAGAGATCTGAGATGTCTCATGGCATTTCAAACTTCAGGCATCAAAACCAAAATTTAACTACTTCCCTTCCATTTACATTGATTTGGCTCCTTCTGAGTTCTAGTTTTTTACCAAAACTAGAAAATGTGGAGTCTTGTTCAACGTCCCACTTTATCTCATGACCCCACCCTACCTCTGATCATGCAGAGCCCTAAAATTGATGCTTCTGAAGGGTCCATTCATATTCCTCCTCTCCCACAGGTGTTACTCTGATCGGATCTTCCACTGTTCATAAGTGAGAAGGTGCCATGCAGACATTATTGCTGGACTAGTTTGGTGGTCAAAAATGGATTGGTTAAGGTTAAAGTGACATAATAGAAATGGTTGCTTAAAAAAATAGGAAAGAACCTTGATGGAACAGTATAGGACTTGTGAAATGAGTCAGAAAATATCAATTACTACAGAACATGAAATGGTTCTGATTTTGATGAAATTGGAATTTAACCAATGGTTATATTGGCTTTTAGTGATTATTGGATCTGTGACTTCACTACTATGATGCTAACTTTGAAAATAGTTTTGGAAAATGTTACTAGTCAGTCAGGTAATATTGGACAATATCTGTTTTTCAGTACTTATGATACCTTTGGAGTCAACTTTTGATATCTACAGAATTCTAACAATCTTAATTATCTGGTTCCCAAGATTACAAGCAGATTAAGAAGACTGCATTAGAAAATGAGAGAAGAGCCAAGTATGATGGCACACACCTGTAATCCCAGTGACTCAGGAGGCTGAGCCAGGAAGATTGCACTTCAAAGCCAATCTAAGCAATTTAGTGAGGCCCTAGGTAACTTAGTAAGACTCTGTCCCAAAATAAGAAATAAAAAGGGCTGAGAAAGTAGCTCAGTGATTAAGCATCCCCTGGGTTCAATCCCCAGTACCAAACAATAACAATACCAACAAAAATAACCAACCAAACAAAAAAAAAAGGTAAAAGAAAAGAAAGGGGAAATATTGATGGCAGCCAAAATTGACAGATGACAGAAAGGATGAGAGAACTAACACAATAAAAAAGAAACAAAGAAAGAATAAACAGTGCAGTTCTGGGGCCATTTAACCTAGGGAAAGTTACAAGGAAATTGTTATCGGAAGAAGATAATGCTTCAACTCTGAGTACTTGTCCAACTCTGAGTAGATGTCCTTAACCAGTCATGTCTTAAAGAGTTCCAGCTAAGGCGTATTCTGTATTTTCCATCTATTTTTATTAATTACTATACAAATAGTACCTACTACTTGCCACAAAGCAACCTTTTTCCAAATTTGGGGATGTCCCTTGTAGTGTAACTTTTGACATCTAAGAGGTTGTACGTTCCCTTACTTAACATTTTTTGCTTATCCTAGAGCAGAATTCTAATCATATTATTTATAGCCAATTCATAAATCATTGCATGGCTTAAGCATTTTGGTTTCTCTTAATAAGAACTTCAAATCTATCACATTTTTATCAAGCTCTTTGAGGTGCCCATTTTGTAGAAGGTTTTCCATCTTTCATTCACTGCTCTTTCCGTGTGGGAACCATTTAAAGTCTTACCTTTCCCTTCATATGGACACCCCGTGCCTTGTCACATTGGGCAGGGGAAGACCTGTACCTGATTAAGCTCTACGTTAACCTAAGTATTTTGCTTGGTGCCTGAGCAATAACTGTTTATAAAATAAATGAATGACATGATAAATTGGAGCTGCTATCTTCAGGAATGATGTTTCTTTCTGATCCAAAGTTAACAATTCTCAGTACTCTAGCTCCTTTCATTGAGGCTAAAACTTTCAGTTCAGAACTCCTCATAATTTAGTTTTAATTAGGTTATCTCTCCTTAGACATATTCCTTACTTTTTTAATTGTCTGTTAAAAAAAAAGCCTATTTATTTCAAATGCTTTGCTCATGAAACTTAGAAGGGCTTTTAATTTGGAGGAAGGAGGATGATGAGCAATAAGGAAAGGGCATACATTAGGACCTTAGCTCTCATTGGGTTCAAATCCTGCCTTAGGTAGAATTAGTGTTATAACACAACTTTAAGCAAATGTATTAAGCTCAGCTATCCTCACTTATTTCTGGGTGTGATTAAGAATGCTCCGTAAATTATGTTGAATGTTCTTAGCCCACACCTAAAACTCAATCAGCATTAATTTCTTTCCAGTTTGTCCAATGCTCATCTCCCTTGAAAAACATGTCCTGATCCACTTTTTAAGAGGGATGGAGAGAGAGAGAGAGAGAGGGAATCAAGTTTATTTATTTTTTTATCTGGCTTTTGTTTCTCTGACACTTAGTTGTATATATGGTGTTGATATTCAAACATAGGTCTTCGCACGTGCCATGCAAGTGATGGGACCACTGAGCCACTGCTCCAGCCCCTTTGGTCCACTTTCTTTTTAATGGGACAATCTGTCTCATTTTTGGAGGTCTTTCAAAGTTTATATAGACAAAGATAATTCTTTTACTCCCAGTATTCAGACAGATCTGAAGGACTCATAGATATGCCCAAAGAGGATCACCCTGAAAATTCCCATAACTCATTCTTGTGATTCTTGTGATTAAAACATGTTTGATTTTTACATTCTTAGAATTTTCTTTCATGCTTTTAGAGACAAAATGATAATAGCTGAGTTTTCAAGTTTAATATTAAGCTAATAAACCAACTTTTAAAATTATGGTCTAGAGGTAGAGGCAGAAATATGAAAAATAGCTTCCATTTGTGAACTACTGGCCATTAAGGGGATGCTTCCCAAATGGAAAGAAAATAAAAGTCAAGAGAATTTTTCTCTTTTATAGGAGTGTCCTATAAGGAGGTCAAAGATGATGAGATAGGATTTGGTCTTCCACCAGTCTGGAGGAATTTGCTTTAAACCAAAATAGAACAGGATGCTAGACAGGAGTTGTGTCCACGAATGAACAAATATCTGAATAACAAAGGTTCAAATGGAACAGGAATATACGCTTCTCTCACAGCATTGTGAAGGGTCATGGGGACCTCAGCTGCTCTTCTCCTTTGCCCCACTATCTCTCCAGTGTAATCCTTACCCACATCTTCAAATTGCTTGTTGCATTAGCCCATAATTCAATACTAAAACAAAGATAGGCTACTTCATAAAAAAAGAAAAAAGAGTCTTATGTGGTTCACAGTTTGGAGGCTGGAACTCTAAACAGCACTGCAGGTACTGGTGACAGTTGTCCTGGGCCATATCTCCTCATGGTGGAAACATGTGTGTGTCTGAATAGTCTTTCCCTTTTGTTATAAAACTACCAGGATTCAACCAGGGGGGTTCCATCCTAATTGACCTGATCTAATCTATTCAATTCCCAAAGATACACTACAGTGGGATTAAATTTCCACCCTCGTTATGCCATTAACATAAGGCATTAGGAGTAACTCCTGCATGAGTTCTTGGGGACAAACCATAATCACAGTTTTGGCTAGGTCTACCTAGTTGGTAGGCAGTGAAAAAGGTGGGGTATTTCTTTCTTTAGGGCAAGTAACATAGATCCTCTCTGCCCCAATCTTATTGGTCAAAATAACTTGGGAAAATCTAGGAATAAGCAAGGCTAGGAACAGCTATGTGCCCTGTTAAGAAATAGCAGTTTTGTTTCTATAAAAAGTAAGGGAGAATGATAGGAACATGGAAAGCAATCTCTGCCACAGTGAAATATTTCTGAGGCTCCAGATACAATGGCAAGTGCCACACAAGGTTTGGAAGAGAAGCATTTTACCCCAAATTGTATCACAGACCCCCTCTGCTGCTTCAACACTCTGAATTCTTTGGCTGGTGACTAGCAAAGAGTTTCTCTGTCCTTGGAGCAACAGGAAATTGTGGCTTTGGGTAGAACAGAAATCACTGTCATACAGAATTCTGGAGACTTATTTTCATACCAGGAATCCTCGACTGTTTGACTTACAGTCAGCAGATCATCTACAAAGTGGCTGAAACAGAAAAGGAAGACAGTTGCCTCTGTGCTCAAGTAAAACATTCTCTGGAGCTTCCTGAAATATCCAGGGGAACCCTACAGTGTGGGCTGCCAGCTTGTGTGGGCAGGTGGTAGCTCAGAGTTGGTAAGAGTGCCCTACTAATATAAAAAACAATTGTATTTGAACTCATATCCTGGCAAGGCCTGAGGGAGCCTGGCAATTGCATATTATCCTTTAATCTTTACCAGAGAGAAGAGAAGTGTCTGAGTCTGTAATTATTATTTTTAAAACAACTTAAGAGTGAATGATGAACTCAGTATGTGCATGTTAAGAAGTAAACATTGGAAGTCTTGAGGAATCACCCTGGCAAGGGAGAGGATGCTTGAGTCTTGCAGCAGTGATAGGCACTTGCTTTGTCATGCTGGGGAAGATCTTATGATAAAAGCAGTTTTAAAGAAGGGATGGGTATCACTAACTTGCTGGGACTCTTATTTTTAGGAGCTCTAGATGCTAGCAACACTATGGGCACTTACATGCTAAGTAAAGTGTTTGCACCCCTTCCCCAAAAAAGGGAAAAACACGGTTGGGATGGGGGTGGGCTATGGTGTATTTTTGTGGTAGCGTTTTTCCTTGTGCATTTTAACCAAAAGAAAGCTTTAATTATCCTATTTGTGGTCAGAGTGCAAACCACAGGTTGCTGCCAATGTTAGGGATGCTTTCTGACTGTGGGTGTGACTCCAACCCCTAAGTCAGAGGAAGAAGTTACCAATTCTACCATGTGGGGGACATTTTTAAGGGGAGGAATAATAGAGAGAGGGTCCCTTTAAGTGCTCTTCTTTTCTCATTCTTGAGGGATGGTTCTGCCTTTAGCCATAAAACAAATTTTTGTGTAGTTCTGCAGGGAGGTATCATAACTGGGGAAAGAAATAGAGAGGGGCTTCACATAACAGAAAACAAACAAACAAACAAACCCCCAGCTCTCTGACAGGGGCAGAACCTTTTATTTTGAATGCACGTAATTTGAGTGTGAATTATCAGTTCATACCTTGGGCATCCATGGAGCCATTTATCTCATAATCATTTCCTCATTAGATGAGAACAGGTCAGGAAATTCAGTTCCACCAGCATCATCCTTCTCTCAGATGTGGTCCAAGCACTAAGATCAAGAGAGTCAGATGTGAACTTAATGATTCATTTTTAAAAAAAAATAAAGTCATGTTCAATTTAAGAAATCTTATATTTGTGATTCTTGTTTTGGAAACATTTCCTTTCCTGAAGAGATACTTTCAGCGCCATGACAATCACATCTTGATATGCCTTCATAAAACCTTTGCGATGTTACTGATATTTGTAAATATGTAAAGTAGTAGCAGGACTAGGGGGAATCACAGAAACAAATCACTTAAAACTGGACATCTTTTCTTCCCCATCTGAATTATTGCTATCAGAGTACCCTGTTGTTGTTTTTTTTTTTTCACCTTCTTGGTGTGTATCATGGTTGGTGATTATATGAAAATATATGCATATATTTATGCAAACTTTGATATATGCTTTTGGACTCTGATTAAATCAACATTATCAAAAGACCATGTATCATTTATCTATCTCTATCTATCTATATTTATCTACCTATCAATCTATCAATCATCAGTCATCTGTCTATCTGTCATCTGTTATCTCCCCCTCCATACACATATGCATTCGACAGCTGCTGAAATAATTGAAATGTGAATGTCACTGTCCTGGAGTAAAAAGAATGAAAGAAAAGTGTCCAACATTCTACAGCTGCTCTTCTTGAAATATCTGACAAAGTCTGGCACTGTGGTCAGTGAGGTCCTAAGAAACTGAGCTGAAAGCCACTACTAAAAGGTAGAGAATTTAAAAGAGATTTTCCAAATTCATGAGGACAGAAACATCAAAACCAATCTATGAGATTTTGAGGAAATCCCCATTTGAGATTGCAAGATTCTGGAGAACAAAGAGGTGCAGAGAAGTGAACCTGACACTCGAAAGCTTCCTGGTATAACAGACTGAAAACTAAGATCCATGAACATCAGAACAGGCCTTGCTTATTTAGTTATTTGTATTTTTTCCTGTTTTTTTATAATTAGAAAACAAAGCTAAAATTGGAGTTCAGAGTCAGCAAAGAAAAGATTAGCTAATAATGGACACAGGCTGTTAGCTAGAAGTTCTGAAGAGTAAATCCGTAAGATAGGGCCTAAAATACAGTTCAGCTTTGAAATTGATCTGCCCCTGACTGTGTTAGGAGATATGCCTGTATCCAGCCCATTTCCAGAGAATATAGGAGACTTCTCTGGAGAAAGATTATTCACTCAGAACTCTACAATTAACCATGTATATTATTCAGCAACCAATGTCAAATTCCCTTGCATGCCAGGAAATAGACTGAAGAGGAAAAAAATATGTAGAAATAGACCTAGACAGTTGTGTTAGTTATAAGAAAACTTGAATCTATAAAAAAATAAAACGGGAATTCTAAAATTAAAAAACAAAATGTAGCAATTGAAATTTCAAACTTATTTGATGGATTTAAGAGCAGATTAATAGCAGAAGAAAAAAGAATTAATTAATAGAAGATAGATCAGTAGAAGACATATAGACCGACATGTAGAATGAAAAAGAACTTTTAAAAAATACACAAAAGAATAAGAAATACACGAGATAGTGCAAAAATATTTAACATATGTGGTTCAAATAATAGAGGATTAGATAGAATGGATCAGAAGTGGTATTTGTAGAAAAAAATTATGAATGCAGAGATGATATTCCAAAACAGATGAAAAACTTCAAGCCACAGGTATAAAGAGCACTGCAAACTCCAAGTAGAATCATAAATAAATAAAGCTACATCTATTCTCAGAATATTAGAATTTTTGAAAAATCAAACCTTAAAAGACAGTAAACAGCTGGATATGTGGATGCATACTTGTAATACCAGCAACTTGGGAGGGTGAGCCAGGAAGATGGTAAGTTTAAGGCCAGTCTCAGCAACTTAGCAAGACCCTAAGCAACTTCATGAGACCATATTTCAAAATAAAAAATAAAAAGGGGTGGGGATGTGGCTCAGTAGTTAAGCACCCCTGGGTTTAATCCTTGCTACCAAAAAAAAAAAAAGACAAAAAGATCATTATATCATTATAGTTTTAATAACTACACCAAGACTGGCTGATGACTTTTCAACAGAAATAAAAGAAGCTGGAGAACAATTGATTACTACATGTAAAACATTAAAAGCCACTTCTGAGAAGAGTTCCACTTCTGAGAAGGTGAAATTGATACACTATAATCTTTTTTAGCCTAAAAGGTACTACTAAAACATTTAGGATTCACATACAAAATAGATATAAGAAGACTGAGAGATGAAAAGAAGGGAGACTGTCTAGGGACCTGGAAACAGCATGATGATGAATTCCTTGAATTGTTTTCAGACTTTGTGTTGAAGAAGCCAGAAACCTAAGCTACCAACAGGCACAGACAATAAAAGCCTACACTCTCCAGCTAAGGAACCAGAAAAGGAGCAACCCAACAAGACAGAAAACTTTTAAGAACTTTAGCTGATAACTCCTCTATCCCATCCAAATACAAAGCATAAAATGGTGGCACCAATATCACCTGAGTCAACAAAGGTCAATTGGTGGACCTAAACTTCCACCAGTACCAAGCTGCTAAGGAAGTACTTCAGCCACTCCTGTCCTCAAATTGGGGGACTCTCAGTGCTATAGTTTGGATCTCGAATGTATTTCAAAGGCCCGTGTGTTGAAGGCTTGGTGTGGAATATTTTAGAAGTGAAACCTAAAGGAAGGAAGTTAGGCCTTGAATGGGATGTTGGGAATCCAGCTCCTTCCTGTCTCTCTCTCTCTTCCTCTGCTTCCCAGCTACCATGAGGTGAAGAGGTCTTTCAAACATGCTCCTGACATTATGTACTGTGTTACTGCAGGCCCAAAGTCAATAGGGCCAACCTACATGGACTAAATTCACTAAAACCATGAATTAAAATAGAGTCTTTCCTTCTTATAAGTTGATTATCTCGGGCTTTTTTTTTTTTTACAGTGATACAAAAATGAGGAGGTAGGCAGGTCTTTTATCCCTTCTGGGTAGCAACAATGCCTTCTCCATGATTTAAGTGGAAGATCTTAAAGGATCCTGGACTTTCATCTCACCTAGCAGTACTAAGGGCGGTATCTCCTCTCTGATTAGGTGGGGTCAAAGGAGGCCAGGTAAAAGTCAGGACCTGCATCACTATTTTAGTCAGCTTTTTCACCACTATGACCAAAATGTCTGGTGAGAATAAATTTAGATGAGGAGAAGTTTATTTGGTGCTCATATTTCCAGCAGTCTCAGTCCACAGATGGCCAACTCCATTGCTCTGGGACCAAGGTAAGACAGAACATTATGGTGGAAGGGGATGACAGAGGAACGCAGTTCAGGACATTACAAACGGATGCAGGACGAGTGAGCTTTGCTCACCAGGGACAAAATACAAACCCCAAAGCCACGCTCCCAGGACCTACTTCTTTCAATCACACCCTAGCTGCCTATAACCACACCCAGCTAATTCAAATTAGTGGCTTAATGCACTGATCAGATTAAGGCTCTCATAACCACTCATATCACTTCTGAACATGCTTGTATTATCTCACACATGAGCTTTTGGAAGACACCTCATATCTAAACCATAACAACCACTAACAAGAAATAAACCACAGTGTCAGTGAAGGTAGTGTGGGAGCAGTAATGAGACATTACTACCTCTACCAGCCAAGAAGGCATCAGTATAGGTGAATGGGAGCTATGAAAACCCGCACTCCCACCTAGAAGGAGCCAAGAGCATTGTCCTTAAGTGTTGACAGAAAGTTAATGGGAAATGTACACTTGTACTCCACCAGGCATTCATTGCTGGGCATGATGACCTGGATCCCAGCTACTTGGGAGATTAATGCAAGAGGATCACACATTCAAAGCCAGTCCATACAACATATAGAGATCCTGTCTCAAAATAAAACTAAATTAAAAAGGGCTGGGAGATGTAGCTCAGTGGTAGAATTCTTGTATATCAAGCACCAGGCTCTGGGTTCAATCCCAAGTACCTCAAAACAAAACAAACAATTGCCCCATCACCAAGTAAAAAAGTTCTGTTCTCTCCTTTCCTAGTCAAAGTAGTGTCAGAGAAAGTAGCTGAAATAAAAGATTTAAATAAGATATGGTCTTATAACACACTGTTCAAAAAATTCAGTTTTCAATAAAAAAATTCCCTTTTCTTACAAGAATCATGAAGATCTCAAACTGAATAAAAAAAGAATAGTCAACAGATGATAATGTCAAGATACTAAAGATGTTGGAATTATCTGAAACAGATATAAAATTAGCCATCTTGAAAGTGCTTCAAAAAGTTTCTGCAAGCAAACTCTCAACAAAAAAGCTAAAAATCTCAGCAAGAAAAACAGGAGCTTTCAGAAGAAAAATAGTCTTGGTAAAAAGCAGATGTGATAAGGAACCAAATGGAAATTTTGGAACTGAAAAATATAAATGAATTTTTTTTTTAAAATGAAAAAAATTCAGTGGCTGTGCTTAGCAAAAGAATGAAGGCAATGGACACGGTAGTGTATGCCTCTAATCCCAGCAGCTCAGGAGACTGAGGCAGGAGGATCGCCAGTTCAAAGCCAGCCTCAGCAATTCAGTGGAGGAACAGAAGAATGAAGGTATCAATAAACTAAAATATATAACAATAACAATAAAAATTACTCATTTCAATATACAAAGAAAATTGATTTATAATAAGTAAATAAATAAACATAGATCCAGGAACCAATAGGGCTATAACAAAGTATTTTCAGAGATCTAGAAGAAAGGAAAAAGAGGGTATTCTTTTGCATAAAGAATGATAGGTGAGAACCTCAAAAAATTGGCAAAAGACCTATAGATTCAAGGAACTGAATGTAATTTAAATAGGATAAATCTAAACAAATGTACACCAAGAAAAATAATACTTAAACTTCTGGAAACTGAAAAAAAATGCAAATGCATTGAGAGAGACCTGGCATCTGCAGGAAGAAAACTGTGAACAACAAAGGATCCCTTTTCAGAAACCACAGAGACAAGAAGTGGCACAATATTTCTCAAGTTATAAAAGAAAAGCTGATATGGCAATCCTAAATGTGTAGTGTATGTATTTTGAAAAGAAAATACTGGTGAGACAGAAAGCAGAAACATAAGGAAGCTAGTAGAATTTGAGACTTCAACATATCCCTCTCAACAATGGATGAAGTAACTAGACGAAAATTCAGCAAGGATATAGAAAGCTATCACCAGTAAGATCTAATCAAGTTATTGAACATTCCACCAAACAGAGTCTAATATAAATTCTTTCCTGTGCACCCCCTAAAACTATACTAAGATGGACTAAATCCCGGGAATAAAACAAATCTCAACAAACTCTGAAGAACTGAGTCATAGAGTATGTTCTCTGACCATGAAGGAATCAATCTAGAAATTAATAACACAACAATAGCATTAAAATCTCCAAACACTTTAAAACTGAAAATTTACAAATAGTACCTGATTCAAAGAAGAAGTCTTATGGAGAATTAAATACTACTTTTAACTTAATGAAATTGAAAATATATCAAAACATGTGGAGCACACCTATAATAGTGTTGAAAGAGAAACTTACAGCACTAAGTTCACGGACTGGAAAAGCAGAAACGTCTCAAATTAAAAACCTAAGATTCTAAAAAAAAAAAAAAGAAAGAAAGAAAGAAAGAGAAAAACCAAAGAAAAGAAAAACGTACACAAAGAAGAACAAAATGAGCCCAAAGCAAAAGGAACAGAGGAAATAATTATGATAACTGCAGAAATCAGAAAAAAATTAGAAAGCCAGCAAAATGAATACCTGCTTCATTGAAAAACTTGACAGAGTTGACAAACCTTAAGGAAGACTGACAGAAAGGGAGGGAAGACACAAATTGCTGATGTTAGGAATAAAAGAGAGGACTACAGACCTTGAAGACATCAGAAAGATAGCAATAAAAACTGTGAGGAACTCCACACATTAATTTCACAATTTAGATGAAATGAACCTATTATCTAAAAATTATAAATATAAGCCACTCAATATGAAATAATTCGAATATCTTAAGCAATTTATTTCATAATGTTGAAACTCCCCTAAAAGCAATCACTAAGCACAAATGATTTTACTAGAGAATGATTTCAAGAATTTAAACAAAAATTGACGCTAATTCTTCACGATCTCTTCAAGAAATAGAAAAGAAGGACTTTCCCAATTTATTGCATAAAGCATTATGTTAATACTAAACTAGATGAAGACAGCACAAATAAGAAAACTATATACCAGCATCTCTCATGAATATAGCTGTTAAAACACTTAATAAAATATTAACAAATAGAAATTGGTAGTGTACAAAAATAATTGCCTACCCTGACCAAGTGAGGCTATTCCAGTGATGCAAGGCTGATTCGGTATTTGAAAAATCAACCAGTGTAACTTCAAATTATTAACAGATTGAAGAAAAATTTACATAATCTTATCAATCAATACAGCAAATGCTTTTGATAATTTCAACAATATTTATTTAAAGAAAACCTTTCTTAAAAATAAGAATAGAGGGGGAACTTGTTCAGCTTAATAAAAAGCATTTACAAAAATCTTACCATTAACATTATACTTTATGTTGAGCATTTCCCTAAGGATTGGGAACAGGCATGGATGATTTCTTCCACTTCTACTTGATACTGTGTTGCAAGTTCTAACCATCACAATAAAGCAAGAAAAGGAAATAAATGACATACATCAGAAAGAAAATAGTATAACAATCTCTACTTACAGCAGACATTGTTGTCTACATAGTAAATCCTAGGAAATGTACAAAAAAATCCCTTTTACAGCTAATCAGTGAGTTCAAAATATCAATAGTATTTATAAACATTAGTAATGAATATATGGAAACCAAAATAGAAAATATAATACCATTTGCAATTATTTTAAAAAATGAATACTTCAATATGAACCCAGTTAAACTACGGTACGTAATGCTGAAACTACAAGTTGTTGTGAATGAAAATAAAAAAGATCTAAATAAATAAAGATATATTATGATTATGAATTGACATAATAAAGATATCAGTTCTTGCCAAATTGATTTATAATTTTAATGCACCATCGAGATCCCAGCAAGATTTTCTTTGTAGATCTAGACAAGATTATGCTAAACTTTATGTAGAGAAGAAAAGGAATTAAGTTAGTTAAAGCTGTTATAAAGAAGATTAATAGAATGAGAGAAATCTGGCTATTGAGTTGTAAGATACTGTGTAGTTACAGTACTCAAAATTGAGCATATTGGGAGAGGGACAAATTCATAAATCAATGGAATAAAGTAGAAAAACAATGAACAGACCTATCAGAATATGCCCACCGATTTTGACAAAGTGGTAAAGCAGGTCAATGGGGAAAAGATGGCCTTTTCAACAAATGGAAATCAATAGTTCACAAAATAATTTAACCTAAGTCTCACACTCTACACAAAATATAAATACAATTATATCATGGACTTTAATGGAAAACGTAGAATTGCAAAACTTTTAGAAAAAGAGAGGAGAAAATCATAAGGATCTGGGAATTGACAGAGTTCTTGGACTTAATACCTGAAGTATAATCCATGAACAAAAAAATCAGATTTCATAAAAATAAAGACAATTGCTCTGTGGAACTCTCTATAAAAAGGGTGAAATATAGTTTTTTGACTGGGAGGAAATATTTGTAGACCATCTATCTTTTAAAAATTAACATCTAATGGCTATGGAAGAAATTATGCTGAGTAAAATCAGCTTGAACCAGAGAACTAAGGGTCGAATGTCTCCACTCATTTGTGGAGGTTGGAACTAAACCTTGACCATTCAGAAAGGTGCTTTATTATCATGTGTTAAATCCAGATAAGATGTAATGTTATACAGCCGAATACTTTTTTAGAGATATTGTGGGTAAGGGAAGGGAGTGGGTGGGAAATTGGGGGTAGGGCACTCCTGGGGGTAAATCTAGTATCCAGAAACTATACACATTTTATATTATTTTGTTAAAAATTTGTATGGTTGTTCAAAAATAAAAATTAAAAAAAGAAAAAAATTAACATCTAAAAATATGTAAAGAACTCTGAAAATTAAACAATAAAAAGCAAACAATCCAACTAGAAAATGGTCAAAAAATATGTACAGATATATCATCAAAGAGGATATACAGATGGCAAATAAACCCACAGGAAAATATTTAACTAAAGAAAATGCAAAGCAAAATAGCATGAATTTTAATGTTAATATCCTGGTTGTGATATTGCATTTAAAGGGTTATCATTGGAGAAAATTTGATAAAGGGTACTCAGGATCTCTCTGTAGTATTTCTAGTAATTGCACATTAATCAACAATTATCTCAAAATTTAAAAAAATCTAAAATTGAAAAACAAAATGTTCATAAATATAAAAAGTCAAAGAATAATCAAGATGATCTTTTAAAAGAACATCAAAGTTAGAAAGCCCAAATTACTAAAAATTCAGACACATTTTAAAGTTAAAATAATGTATTATGGTATCGGCAAAGAAGTGATCAAAACTTAATGGGACATAACAATGAGTCTATAAATAGATATTCTTGTAAGAGGCCCACTGATTCATAACAAGTTGCCACTTGAGTGAAGTTGGGCAGTGGTGAACATTTTGACATGTGGTTCCTATACTATAGATAATTCATATGGGAAAAATCTTGATCTCCATCTACACACAAAATCAATTCCAAATAGTACATAGATCTTAACACAAAGGGTAAAATAGTGGTGTTCTAGACAACATCATAGAAGATACTTTTATGAGCATGGGATACACAATCATGTTTTAAACAAGGTATAAAAAGCACTAACCATAAAATAAAATTTAGACTTAATGAAAATTAAGAATGTATATCTATCACAAAGCAGCATTAGGAGAGATGTTTATGATAAACATACTTGACTTATATCCAGAATATAAGCTCTGAAGCTTTTTTTTTTTTAAACAACTTTAGTTTTTCATGTAGCCTTTGTTGCTACAACACTCAGTTGTGTACGTCGTGCTGGGGTTTGAACTCGGGTCCTCGTGCATGCTAGGCAAGCACTGTAAGCATTGAGCCACCGCTCCAGCCCAAGCTCTGAAGCTTTTCGCGTTGTCTCATATATGAGCTTTTGTGGGACACCTCTTACCTAAACCATAGTATCCTCCTATTTACAAGAAAAAATCCTGTAAAACAGTGTGACAGTTTGGACTGGCAGCAGACTCGTACGTCCGTCCTGTGTTTGCTGAGTTTCTCCATCACCTCGTCTTTTTTGCTTGATTTGATCTCATGTTGCTGTGTTCATCATTGTCTTGGGAGCAATAGACTGTACACTACACGGCATACACCATGCATACCAGGTGTGTGGTAGCTATACCTTCTAGGTTCATTAAGCGTGTTTATGACATCCATATGTCAAAATAACCAAATGATGCCTTTCTCAGAGTGTACCCCCATTGTTAAGCAACATGTGACTGTACATACACACAAGAGTCCTAGGCACATAGGTATGTTAACTAAAACCCTGAGAGTGCATGGTAATCCATGGTTTGGAAGACCAATACAAAAAGGAAGGAACCCTGAGCATCAAGACTCACCAGGAAGAGGAAATAAAAATAGAGGAACATTGTAGGAGAATAAAGAACACATACCTCCACTGTGCCGAGGGCATGGAACTCGAGGACACAGAGCACTTCCGGTAGACAGAAGGAAATAAAATCCAGGTGTCTATTAAAAGTTCAACAGAGACCTTAGCCAGAGTAATTTCACCCTGGGTGTGAGAGGGGTGGGTAGAGGGCAGCTTGGAGAAGCTTAGGCAGGAATAGGAAGTGGGGAAATCAGGAAAGCAAGAATCTTTTTACAAATGGAAAGCTCAGAAGAGGGGGAAAAAAAACAGGAGAGAACTGGGTTTTCTCAGACTGGTAGAGACTTGAGCATCCTCACAGGCTTGCGGAGAAGGAGAATGTACAGGCTGAAGAGACCTGAGAGCAAGGGACTGATGGAGCAAGGTCTTGGAAGGGCAGAAAGGAATGAGGTTAAGGGCTCACATTCCCTGAAAGCCTTTTCCCTCATTCCTGGGTGACCTGGTCTAACACTTGTAATCAGGAAACTGACCCATCCACACTAAATTCAGATGTCTTTTTATTATTAGTTTTGATTGATCTTCTTGGGCATTTAATTTTATATATATATATATATATATATATATATATATATATATATATATATATATATATATATATATATATATATATATATATATATATATATATATATATATCCTAAAAGAGTATTTACATTTTATGGTTATAGTTTGACCTTAAAAGGGAACATAGGTAATTGGGAAAATTAAAACAAGTGATGTGTTTCTGGATCTCTGGGGACAAATTTCTATGATGGCTGTCATTATTTCTATGATGGTTGTCATTACCTCTCCTAAGGTTCTTTCTCCCTCTGGGACCAAACTCTGTCCTGGACGGAACAAGGAATAAAGGGAATGTTGATCCTTATCCCCCAAAGAATGAAATATCATTGATTCATCTTCTAAGTCCTGGGCTCTAGACTAACCAAAGGAGAGGTGTTCAGATCTTTGAGAAATACATCTTCAAATCATTTCCTCTCCAAATGTAGTGGGTGAAGAATTGTTCAACCAGAATCAGATGCATGATTAGTATTTAATTTATGCCCTTGTATTAATTGATTTTTAGTTGCTATAACAAAATGTTCAATGCTCCATGGTTTGTAAAGAAAAAAGGTTCATTTAGTTCATGTCATTGGAAGCTAAAAGTCCAAATAGCATGGCACCAGGACTGGCAAAGCCCTACTCTCAACTCTGACTACATGGCCTTCAGGTGAATGGCCTCATGCAGGGGGAGCATCCAAGATTGAGGTATCACAAAGTGAGAAAAGAAGTCGCACATGAAGGGGCTGATCTGGCTCTTTTATAACAACCCTTTTACAAGAACTAATCATTATCACAAGAGAACCACCTCAACCTCTGGGTACCCCCAGTGATTTCTTATGAGGCCCCACCTTGGGTCCACCAACTCACATCAGCACACCAGAGACTGAGCTTCCAACATGTGAGCCTTAGGAGAAATGCTCAAACCTTATATAAATCACAGCAGCCCTGTTAACACCCGATGGTTTTCTGCTCCCTTTCAGCATAAACTGGCTGGGTTTTTTATAATTATTGTTTTCATGAGATTTGGTTTTCTTATCCCATAACTGGTCATTACAGGATCCTTCTACACTTATCCTGCTTTTTATTTCATTAAAAAAAATCCTTTTCAAACTTCCAAAGGAAACCCATTAAAAGCACTATAAAAGAGCAAACTCAGAGTGTACCCCAAATTTTTGACTGTCAGTATAGGAAATGGAGCTGGATATAGTGGGTGAAGACAATGGTAACAAACAGGCTAATTTTCAAGTCTTTATTTCCTTCTGTTCCTAAGGCTATTTACACTGTGCATATAATGCCATGTTTGAATAGCAATTTTAGACAATGAACAGATTCATATAAATTAATTATAATTTTCTAGGGGACTGAAGCTTAGAATTGTAAGATTTCAAAATTACTTACGTAAATTTTCAATATTTTGTACGAGTTTTCTTAAAAGTATATTTCCTTGCCTAAACACCTAAGTCTAATTTTTCTTTTCCATTTTTCTTTTCTTTTTCAGTGTTGAAATTGGGCCCAGAGCCTTGCCCATGCTAAGCAAGTCTACCACTGAGCTACATACCCAGCCCCATGACCTCTTCTTAATGGCTAAGGTTCAGTTGTCTGTGTCTCTGCAATGAAAGTCCCAAAGCTCGTAAGGAGTCTAGGACTTCTAGCCTGGATGTAAATAGCCCAAGGTAGCTATGCTTTTCTTCCCATATGGTTATTCTGTATAGGCGTTATCTTTTATATAAAGCCATAATGTTAAATGTGATAACTACTAGGTCATGGATTTCCAGTCTATAACAGATAAGCAACATCTGGATAACTCCCTGCTGGAGATAGGCTACGGCTGCCCCAGTGCCTGTTTCTGGCAGCAATCCTATCTAGATCTCTGCTCAAAATCCATGTGGGCTAAGTGCAAGGCTCTGTGGTAAAATCAGCCTTAAAGATGGTCACTTAGAATTGCGTTGCATTCTATAGCAGTATATCATTGTCTCATTCCTTATGCCATTTGGCCCTTACAAAAAGCCCAACATTTGTTGACCATCTGCCATGTACCAGACACAGTACTAAGCCTGTTATCACCATTAGTTCACGTGTGCACTCAACCAAGATTTGATTGGCTACCTGTGCCACACACTGTTAGAAGCCCAGGGACACCAAAAATTGAGCATCTCTGCTGTTGGTGTACCTCATATCTTAGGTGAGAGATAGATGAAAGACATCTGGTCAAATAAATATATACATGGAGCATGCAATGGAAGAAGTTCTTTAGAGAAAAAGGAAATAGACAAGGGTAGAGTTCTTAGGGCAGGAAGCATGAGTTATTATGGTCAGGATTGTTGGGGGAGAACTGAGAGAAGAAAGAAACATCTGAGCGAAGAACTAAGAGAGATCAGAGACCTACCCAAGTGGACTGTCTGGGGAAAAGCATTCTGGTCGCAGAAAACCCGAGTGAGCCAGGGAAAGAGTAGTGAGAGATGAGAACACAGGTCATCAAAGCTTCTTCTTCTAAGCCTTGGGCTCCAGTGTAACCAAGGACAGATGGAAACCAATTAGGAGGCCATTTCCCTATGCCACATGGTACGTTGCTAGGTTGGACTAGAAGGGTTGCACTGGAGACCAGAAGGGTGTGAAATGAGGTGTGTTTTGCAGACAGAGTTAAAGAGGATTCGTTGACGGATTGGAAGTGGGATTTGAGGAAAAATAACATCAAGGACTCCTCTAAGATTTGTGTTTTAATCCATTAAAAGGATAGCAATGCCGTTCATGGAAGTGGCAAAAATAATACGGGCAACACATTTGGAGGGAAAAGCACGTGATTTTTGTTTTGGACATGTTGACTTTCAGGTTTTCACACATTCAAATGGATACATCAAAGAGACAGCCGCTGCGTGCACCAGGAGCACAGCAAAGACGTCTGAGCTTAGATATGTTTTATATTTATTAACACAGAAATTGTTTTTAAAGCCGTGGGGTGGATGAGATCAACAGGAGAGTGACTGACAGCCCCAAGGGCTGGACTGGGGTGTGCAGTGTGGTGACCGCTACTCAACGTGGCTGCTGAGCCCCAGAAGCAGAGAGATTAAGTGGGTTAAGTCAGAGGAGAGTGTCTGCAGGATGATATGGGCAGCCAGGCTGAGGGAGGAGGCATACGCTCGGACTCCTGGGCTTCTCTGTGGTTGTTTCGACGTGGTTGGTTCGACCCTCTCCCCACCTGCTAACACCATCCAGCTCCATCCAGCTGCTTACTCCTCTCCCTTTCGCACGGCTGGCTGCATCTTCATCTGCCAGGGTGCATCTGACCTTGTTTGGCTTCCTATTCAGCCTGATGAGTCATTTCAATGAATGACTGCTAGATTGTAGAAGTGGTCTTAATTTTTTCCCTCCCTTTGCAATGTTGCTTGGTAGCTCTTTCCACCCAGAGATGAACCCTGTTTCTCCACCCCTTGAATCTGCAGTGGCTCTGTGAGTTCCCTTGACTGCTACAATGTGGCAGAAGAGAAATTATGCCAGTTCTCAGCCTGAGCCTCCAGAGACCTTGCCAGTCCACTCTTTCTAGGATTCCTGCCCTGCTGCCATGCGAGCAAACTGGGGCTGGTCTTTGGAAGAATTGCAGACCATGAGAACAAAGAGGAGCTAGTCTGGCGGAGGTCACTTGAGATGAAGTCGCCTCTAGCAAACTCAGGGCTGATTGTGAGGTAGGAATAAACCCAGCCAAGATCAGCCAGCCTGGCCCAAATCAGGAGAGCCACATTGTTAACCCACAGTCCCAGAAGCCAAATAAATGGTGGCTGTTTTAAGCCACTTGGTTTTGGGGTGGTTTGTTAACAACAACAGCTAATGAATAGAGTTCGTTTTGTTTATTCTTTCCTTGCCATAACCAACTGTCTTCCACCTCATTTTCCCAAGAACTGAACATTACCCTCCAAAAAAAACCAACAACAAACAAACAAAAGAAATCAGCAAATGGCTACAGATCACTTCAGCACATCGCATTGCACCTGCTTGTTTTGAACTTCAGAGAAAGAACATTACAATTCTTTACAATAATGATTATTTAACTGAGGAATAAAAGTCATATATTGTGGTATTTTTTAAGAGAGAGGGACAGTAAGAGAGAGAGAGAGAATGGATTTTATTTTAATTTTTCACGTAACTTTTGTTGCTCCTACACTTCACTGTGTACCTGGTGCTAGGGTTCAAACCTGCATCCTTGCGCATGCCAGGCAAGTGCCACAGCAGCTGAGCCACCACTCCAGCCCTGTATATGTTGTTTTGAGAAAGAACATTTGTTTTTTCCCTTGAGATGGCCACTTAGGAGAAGGTAGGTGTAAACACAGCAAATAATGAGGTCCAGAGAAGAGTGAACGTGCGGAGGGTGTGCAGAATGTTAGGAGTAGGCACAAGCAGGGTCTGCAACTACAGTCAAGTGGCCACCCACACTTTCCCGTACGGCACCCAGGATGGGCACCATTAATGAACCACAGCACTCTGCTTCTGCTTCTAGACACAGCTTTAACTGAGAACTTTACTAGTCAATCTCAGTCCAATCAGACCTGGAAATGAAACCGATTGACAAATCTGCTGAAGGGTGGATTGCAAGCTTTCTGCACAGTTCACCCCCACCGGACAAAAATAAATGACTCTGGCAAGAATCAAGTGTGAAATGGAGACACCGAAAGCACAAGGTGAGGCTTCCTTAAGAAGGGACAGCTGTCACCACGGGAGGGTAGAAGATACCACAAGCAGAGCTGGATGACAGCTCTTTCCCTTAGTATCCTTCACACTCCACTGTCTTCTATGGAAAGGGAGCAGAGGGATCACCTCCCGTTGGAAAGTCAATTAGGAATCTCTTTTGCATTATTTTTTCAAAACTTTGTTCCCTGTTTTAAACAACTCCACTTTAAGAGTTTGTGGTCTTTCCATTGGCATATGGAAATTTTGTACATATAAAAACCAGTAGTTAAAGGAGATAGGGGATCCCTCTGGAAAAATCCAGCAGAACTTCCTGGATAAAGTGGGTAGGCAGAATGAAATACAAACGTACAAAGACATCAAGGATAGTGAAGCTAGGGGAAAGAGGCACAAAAGCCAAACTAGAAGGTAGTTTTTTTAATAATAAAAAAAGACAAAAAAAAAAAAAAAAACAACCTCACCAAAGCTGTGATCTGCCTTGCAACAGGGTGCTATCACTTCTTCAAAGCCAAAGAATGGCAAAGGCATGCTTTCCTTTCTCATAACAAGTGTCCACTCATTTGAAGGCTTCCCATAAAGACTAAGTGTATCACTTATATTGCTCATTTCATGCCGAAGCAACCCTACCAGGTAGGTAGTTACAATCCCATTTTACAGTTGAGGAAACCAATGCATTGAGAGTTTAACTGATCCTGTGAAACCCTGGTGGTAATTGATTGAATTCGGATTTATAGCTGGGTTATCTGGTTCTATGAGTTCACTGGGGACAAGACCCATGTGGGACTTATCCATGGCATAGATATGTATCAGGCACTCAGTAATCTTTGCTGATACGAGAACTATCTGTCCAGCCTTTGCACGTCCATCTATCTTCTCTAATATCCTTAAGTGACCTTGGAGTGCTGTTGATGATGGTGTTTGGTGTCGACCATCCTAGTAAAATGTGACTGAGTGTTCAGTATATAGCATTCACAGCATTAATCTCTCGATGTCCACTGGTAGCTTTAGCCATTTCAGTTCTGCCAGAGCTGAGGCCCAGCAAGGCTGCACAGCTCACCCAGAATCACACAGCAGTTGTTGGACTTGGTCCTCCTTCTAGGTCTGGCTGGCTTTAGCACCCACATCTCTTCCATTGGTCCTGCTCCCATCCATCCCAAAGGCACACTCTTTTCCTCCTAACCCTCCCACTCCAACCTTGCAGAGATGGGCCCTGTCACTGCAGGCCCCCAGTGACAGCTAGCTTCCTGAGGCCTCCCCCACAGAGGAGGACAGATTTGCTAGGCTCTGGCTGGGCTGTTTTGTGCGGTGACCAAGGGCACACATTTTGTTAGACATTCGGCCTGAATAAGGCGCTCCGGCCTTTAGTCTGTGGCTGTGGCACAGAGAAAAGCTAACTGACCCAGAAGGGGATTGAACTTGTGACCTAGGCTGCAGAGCGCCAGGCTCTAGCCTCTCCAGGCTGCAGATGGAGCACTGCCAAAGCACTGTGTGACAGGGAGACTGGCCTTGCATTTTAAATCTTGGGCCACTTCTCCCAACACCCCCTCCCCATGGCTGAAGATTAAGAAACTGAGGTTCACGCAAGAGCAGAGGGAGAAGAAAATAAATCTCGATTGAAATTCATGCCTCTGGACTCGGAGCTCAGCCCGAGGAGCCCCGCTCGCTTCATCTCTGCCACCTCCATTCTGTGATTTATTTCAGGCGATGGCCCTCTGTCCATGTGTAAAAGTCCCCCTGAATGCCTTCCCCTGAGGGCAGTCAATGCGTCTCTCTGAAGTTTAGCGCCAATGCCGATGTGTGCAAAGGGATGAGGAACGTACATTTTCAAGTCTCCCCAAAGCTTCGAGCCAAAAGAGAAAAAAAAAAAAAGAAAAAGAAAAAAAGTTGTCCATTCCCCTTTTTCAGCCCTCGCACTTCAAATGCTAATGAAAAGCGTGTTGTCTTGGGTCTTGAATAGGTCTAAAATGCTCTGGTTTGGAAGTATTTGCATACCCTCCTGAATAGAGAGGCAGCCAGCAGAGAGGATTAGAGCTACACATCAACTCCTCCAAAAGGAGCTGACAGCGTTGGAGAAAATTGAGTGTCCCCAAGACTGTAGGTGAGGGGGGAGCAGGATCGCCTCCAAGCACTCCTCCTTTCCTTCCTTCTCCCTGGAAAGGGTTTTGGGGATTATTTTTCTTCTTTTTTCTTTTATTCTTTTTTGTTTGTTTGTTTTTGAAAAAAGTACATAGCATAATCCAAGTAAGGGAATTTACAAAAAAGAAAAGAAGAAAGAAAGAAAGAGAGAGAGAGAGAGAGAGAGGTGGGTCTTAACCTAAAGTTCTAAAACAATGTGTATATGTATAACTTTGCAAACCACCACATGCATAGTTTTTCAAGAGTTGGGATTGGTTTGCATTTTTTATGCTTATTTAGTATTACAGTATCATTTTTTAAAAATTTCAGTATAACTTTTTAAAGTCTTATTTCTAATGGTGATTTGGTCTTTCTTTACTGGTTGTAAGTTTCTTTTCCTTAGTTATAATAAATGTGATCATGCTTACAGCTTTATTTTTTTTTTCCATTATGTCTTAAGTATCTATTCTATTCTCTGTGGGTTTTCAGGCCCAATGTTATGGATAACATTATAGCTTTTCCTGTTTTATCAGTTTGTGAATTCCCAGTTTGGAATTTTATCAGCAGTGTGTGAATTTTTCAGTTTCCTTTCAAATGTGCAATTTGTTGGAACGTTCATTAAAAAGGAATATCATGACTATGAATATTAATGAGCATGAAGGAATATCTATGTTTCTAAGATCTGAACTTTTAAAACTAGTTTCACATTTTCTGAATTAATATCTTTTTGCTGTGCATTTCTTTGATCAACAGCGAGGATTAAACTGTTTTCACTTGTCTGTTTCTTATTCATGTTTTCCCATGGATGAATTGCCTAATCGTGTTTGCTCATACCATCCTTTGTCCATTTATGTATTGGAGTGTAGAATTCTACAAACTGGAAAGAGCCTTTGTAAATTATAGCATGGACACTTCACATGCAAATACGTTGTCCCTGTTTGTTGCTGCTTTATTACAGTGTTGTTCTTTATTGTTGTGTAAGCACATTTGAATCTGTATTTTTGAACTGGTCCGTTTTTTCATTTGTGAATCCAACAAATAATTGTATATGGAATATTGAGCTGCAGTACAAAAGCTAGTGGATCCTAGACTGATTCTGAAGCTCAAGGTGGAGGGATTAGGGAAGCGGATGAGACACCTTGAAGAAAGATTCAAATGCAGCACATGGTTCTGCTTCTATGAGTTACCTGCTTCTTTGTCCTCCTAGGAAACTTGGCAATCACCAATGCCTTGGAAGGACTCTCAGGGAACTGTCCCACAGACAACAGTGCAAAGGGTCATTTCTCCAAACACACTTTTGGTTAACATGACTTCGTACAAAAGAAGTCAATCATATTGCAGGGAATAGAAACATTTTCTATTTGTAGTGAACTGTATTAAAGATCCTTTGGTTCTTCTTTGCCTAAAATAAAGTCTGTTGTCAGGTTGCATGAAAAGCCCATTAGATTTATCACAAATTCCAGACATTAGAGCGTTAGAGGTGAATTGGGAAAACTTCTAAATCTGAAAAGCAAATAACTTAGGCATCTTACCCTTTTGAGTTTTAGGGCTGAATTTTTTAATAGGAAGCTTAGATAATATAAGAAACTCATTTTCCTCCTTATTAAAATGGCATGTATGAGTTTAAGTAATGCAGAATCGAGATACTTAATATGTTTTGGAATCTCTGTCTTAAGAGATCTTTAAGAGCAAGACAGACAGACAGACACACACACACACACACACACCTGTCAGTGTACATTTTTCATTTAAAGCATAAAACTTATTTAAAAGCTTTCCAAAATTAATATCTTGTGATTTTGTGTACATCATAAACATTATGTCCTTGAAAAGGTTTTTAAAATTTTTTCTCAAGAGGGTTTTGCTTTCTTGTTGTAACTGCTAAACATAATTCAAGAAATTACATGAAAAGAAAAAAGTTAAATGGAGAACATCTCCATGTTTGTATCCTAGACTCCATGACATACCTGCCCCTCCTTGTTCCACTGTTTTTGTAAAGCTCTATTTATTTATCATCTATTTATCTGCTATCTATCTACCTATCCATCTGTTTATCTGTAGATTGATCTATTGGGTGTATGCAGATCATCATGCGACTCTGGGTACCTAGGAACTTCAGGGACAACTAACAAATGAATATCTCTTGCTCTCAAGGAAATACAAAGATAAATCACAATAAATGATAGTGTAGACTACATACTAAATAAATGGCAAAAGCAAGAGATATATGACAGTGTTACTCCATATGTAGCCCATGGGCTGGTGCATCTCTAAATTATTTGTTTTGCTCTCAAGGAAATACAAAGATAAATCACAATAAATGATAGTGTAGACTACATACTAAATAAATGGCAAAAGCAAGAGATATATGACAGTGTTACTCCATATGTAGCCCATGGGCTGGTGCATCTCTAAACTATTTGTTTTGGTCTGAAGACAGTACCTGGGCCTGAAACTTATTTCTATCACTTACCAGATGTATGAACATGGAGAAGTTGTCAACCTCTCTGACCCTCAGTGTCCATATCTGTAAATTAGATTTAAGAGAACCGCTTTCTGGAACTGTAAGGAGGATTAAATATGAGGCACTTAGTGTATAAAGTACAAAATGTCCTAAAGCATCGTTGCCCAGGTATCTATGCGCAAAGTCCCTGATCACCTTCAAGAATCTGCTTGGAAGAGTCAGAATTAGCATACTACAGACATGGCTACATAAATGTTTATAGCAGCTCAATTTACAATAGCTAAACTATGAAACCAACCCAGATGCCCCATGCTGGATGAATGAATTAAAAAACTGTGATATATGTATGTATGTGTGTGTATATATATATATATATATATATATATATATATATGTGTGTGTGTGTGTGTGTGTGTGTGTGTGTGTGTCACACACACACACACACACACACACACACACACACATGAGTTCTACTCTGTTATTAGAGGGATAGAGGGAACACTATCATGGCATTTGTGGCCTAATGGAAATGGAAAAAGACATGCTGAGTGAAATATCTCAAACACAGAGACTTCAGGGCCAAATGTTTTCTCCCATATGTGGAAGCTAGTGTAAAACTAGACAGGATGATATAGTCAGCTGACTAAGATTAAGTAATAAACTCACCAAAGTTGAATTTTCACATAAGACAGGTGAACCATAATTATGAAGGTTGAGGGAGAAGAGAGGGAAGAAGTGGGGAAGTAAAAGGGGGGTTATCAATACAACTGGCAACTGGGAACACTCAACTTCTACTACAAGCCTAACTATACACAGGCAGGCAGAGAAACTCAGAAATTTCAAAAATTAATATACATGTATATGCTCATTTCCAATTACAGCATGGGGAGATTACAGAGGAGACATGAGATCAGTGATAGAAGTGGGTGAGATCCTGGACTAGGATCAGCCCTACTATCTCACTATGTCAATATCCACATATGCATGAATATGTAACAATGATTCCCTCCAATACATAAGACTATATCAAACAAATTAAAAAAATAATAAGAATCCGCTTGGATGTCACCATTTTGAGGAACTGTACAGAGATTCCTCTCCATGTAATTGCAATGCCCTCCACCCCTACCTGGCCTTCCAATTCCCTTTGCACTGTTATGATTTTACATTTTATAGCAGTTATCATCTTCTAACATTCTACAGAATCTACTTATTCTTTTTGTGCTAATGAATAAGTTAAAAATTTAGTGTTTGGGATTTGAGGAGATTCTGCTGTAAAATTACTTTGATACCTGCTGAACAACTTAACAAAGTGTGACATTAGCAGGCAATGACTGAGGTTGGCTTCATCTGAAAAAAGACCTTGATCACTAAACCTAATTAACATTTGCTACAAGAAGACTTCCTGAGTGATTTGAGCGCAGTGTTATTTGCAAATGTTAGTCTCAAAAGTTCCACCTAGCCTGCCATTTTGGTTATAGCTGAGTAGCTCCTATTGGATTAACCTTTCTGAAAACAGTAACTATAGACTGTAGTAAAAGCATTTACCTGAAAACACTGGAAAGCCACCACCAAAAGGTATACTCTGGAGAGGGGCCACTGCATGAAAAAAGGAAGTGACCAAGGGTGAACTTCTGTTTCTTTGGTGAGCTACAGTGTTACCAGCTTAAAGAACAAGAGAACAGATTTCAGAGCAATTTTAGGAAATGGAATATGAGAAGGGATTCCCTGGCCAAAGAGAGCAGAAAGAATCCTCAATTCTGTGTATAAACTCTACCCAGATCTCTGATTCACCTCCAAACTATTTATGTGTGGGACAAACTCTCAACAGCTCATCTAAAGCTCGAAGATCTGATCTAAAATTTCAACTGCAGCCTAACAGAAGTTTGTAGTTTGAGTTCAGTTCAGCCTCAGCTTAAAGAAGAAAAAAACAAAAATCTGCAATTTTCAGAGAAATGTAACACGATCCAGAGTCTAGACAATGCATCATTATAGATTTCCAAGTTTTTCCAAAATTATTTGACATTTAAAGAAATAGGAAAAATGTGACCCATAGTAAAGAGAAGAGATAATTAATGGAAATTGATGTGATCCAAATTCTGTGATTGTTAGACAACAATTTCAGCACAGCTATCATACTCATATGGATAGCAAATCTCAGCATAAAAATAAAAACTATAAAATTTGAATGGTAATTTCATAACTGAAAAATATAATGCATGCAATTAAAAGTCACTGGATGGGTTCAATATCAGTTTGGAGATGAAAAAGAATCAACTTAGAGATAAATCAATATTAAGTATTCCAATATAAACAATAGGGATAATTTTTATAAATAACAAAGCTTTAGAGACCTGGGAGACAATATCAGGAAGTTTCACATACATGTAATTAAAACCATAGAGGAAAGGAGAGATAGAGAGCGCATAAGAAAATTTAAAAGACAAAATAGCTGAAATTTTTCCAAATTGGCTGAAAGACACAAATTTTGAGATTTAAGAAATTCAGCAAACATCAAGCAGGATGAATATAAAGAAAAGACCACCATTAACAAATTGATGAAAGTTAAAAAAAAAATGGAGACTGTCTTGAAGGAATCCAGAAGGGAATGATACACTATACACAAGAGAATAGTAATTTGAATAATCATTGAATGACTGAATGATTTGAGTTTGAATGGTTATTGATTTCTCATCAGAAGGAATGGTAGATGATAATGAACCATCTTTAAAGCATTGATAGAAAAACATCACTGTTGAATTTTATATCTTCCAAAAATATCCTTCAAGAGTAGTGGGGAAATAAAGACAGTTTTAGATTTATAAAGTGAAATAAAACAAAAACAAAACCAGAATTGATTGTGGTACACCTATCCTACAGTCATATATATAAAAAATGTTCTTCATAGGTATAAGAATTGTGTCACTGTATTTGAGTTTTTTAGGAACGATATAGGACCCAGAAGAAAGGCAAGGGATCAGGGGACAGGAGGAGAGAGGTAGAAGGATGGGGGCAGGTATTGAACAAACTGTATTGCTGAATTGTGTGCATTTAGGAATATGTGACAACTAATCCCAATATTATGTAAAACTATAATGCACTAATAAAAATAAATTTAAAAAAAAGAAGGATGCTAGAAAAAAAGAGAAATGCTGAAGAAAAGTCTTCAGGCTAAAGGAAATTTGTTTCAGTCAGCTTGTTTGCTGATGTAACCAAGAGCCTTACAAGAACAATTTTAAGGAAGAAAAGTTTATTTGTGACTCATTGTTTCAGACGTCTTGGTCAATAAACAGCAGATTCCATTCTGGAGGCCTGAGGTGAGGCAGAACATCATGGTGGAAATGTGTGACAGAGGAAAGCCACTGCGGACATGGCACTAGGAAGTGAAGAGAGAGAGAGGCACTATAGACCAGGGACAAAATATATACCCCAAAGGCAAGCCCCCCCAAAACACCAACCTCCTTCAGTCACACCCTAGCTGGCTATTGTTACTACCCAGGTAATCCCTATCAGGGGATTGACACACTAATTAGATTAAGGCTCTCATAACACAATCATTTCATCCCTAAACTTTACTGAATTCTCTCACACATGAGTTTTTGAGGGATACCTCATATCTAAACCATAACAAAAATGATGTCATAGGGAAACATGGAGCTTTGGGAAATAATGCAGAGGACTAAAAATGGTAAATGTGGGGATAAATGTAAAATCATTAATTTTTCCTTTTAAATTCTTTAAAAATACATGGGACTATCACCCAAATCATATCATTGTGCAACAAGTTTAGTAGAACATGCACTGGATTAAGGTGTTGTAACATAAGTAGAGCATAAAGCACAATGCAAGGAATTAATGTATCTTTATTTCTGTCTGCATTTTGCATGAAAGCACCTTAGCTCATAGCAGACTGTATAAAGTTAAGGGTGCATATGATAACTCATAATGAACACTAAAAGTGGTATACATTGAAAACCAATGGATGAATTAAAATGGGATTTTAAAAACCTTACAATTAATTCAAAGAAGTCAGGGAAGGCAGAACGTGATGGGGGGAAGGATAGAAGGACAAAACAGAAAATATATAATAAAGAGGTAAGATAAAATCTCACTCTTTTGGTAATAATCTAAATAGTAACGAACCAAGAACTTACATTAAAAGTAAAATTGGTGTAAAAAGTTAAAACCAACTATTGCTACCTATAAAATGTGCATTTTACATATAAAAACATATACATTGAAAATAAAAGATATAAATGGGTATACCATACCAACAAGAAGCATAAGACAGGAACTCAGAAACCCTTTACACATTCCAGAATCAGCTTGGAATTGCAACCTTGGTTTTCTTTTTTCTAATTTATTTTTATTAGTGCATTATAGTTTTACAGGATGATGGGATTAGTTGTCACATATTCCTAGATGCATACAAATCAGCAATACAATTTGTTCAATATCCCCCCTACACCCCTCTACCTCCCTCCTCCCATCCCCTGACCCCTTACATTTCTTCTGGGTCTTATAGTGTTCCTAAAAACCCAAATATAGTGACATAATTCTTATACCATGAAGAACATTATATATATATATATAAAACTGTAGTACATACAGTGACATTTATAACTTCTTGGAATGTACCTTGCTTTATCTTGTTTCCAACATTTTCCCTTCTCTTCCACTCCTATCATCATTTTCCCTTCTCTTCCCCTCCTATCATCCCTTGTTATTCTTCAAAATATTTGACAATGGGATTAAACATTTACTTTTTTGTACAAGTATGCAAAACATAGTTTGTTCGAACATCTTATGAAGTATCTTGCAACTGTTTCTTATAAATATTAACATTTTGCATTTTTGTCCTATGGATCTAATACATGAGTATGTGTACCTTACTCCCAAGACTGGGTTTAGGTCCAGCCTCCACAAAGGAGGGACACCATTCGGCCCTTGAATCTCTGGGTTTGGCTAACTTTGCTCAGCATTATTTCCTCCAGTGCCATCCATTTGCCTTTAATAGATGCAGCATCATTGTTTCTAATTGCTGAGTAGAACTCCATTGTATATATATATGCCAGAGCTTTTTGATCCATTCATCCAGTTAGAGGCATCTGGGTTGATTCCATAATTTAGCTATTGTAAATTGAGCTGCTATGAACATGGATTTTGCTGTATCACTGTAATGTGCTGATTCTAAGTCCTCTGGGAAAATACCCAGAAGAGGGATAGCTGGGTCATATGGTAGATCCAACCCTAATTTTTTGAGGAGTCTCCACACTGCTTTTCAAAGCAGCTGGACCAGTCTTCGGTTCCACCAAATATGCTAGTGTTCCTATCTCCCCACAACCCCTCCAGCATTTGTTACTGTTTGTATTCTTCATCTTTGCCAGTCTGAAGTGAGGTGAAATCTTAATGTAGCTTTGATTTGTATTTCTCTGATTATCAGTGATTTAGAACACTTTCTCATGTATCCATTGGCTTGCTCAAGGTCCTCTGTTGAGAAGTTTCTGTTTAGCTCTCTGGTCCATTTATTGATTGGATTGTTTGTGTTTTTGTTATTGAGTTTCTTTGAGTTACCTGTAGCTTTGGGATATTAGTCCCTAGTCAGAGGGATCTCAGGCCATGATTCTTTCCCGTTCTGTAGGTTGTCTCTTGACTGTTCTGAACATTTCCTTGGATATGCAGAATAGTTTTAGTTTAATAGTATTCACTCGTTGATTTTTAGCTGTAATTCTTTCACTTTAGTAGTCTTGTTGAGGAAATTGTTGCCAACTCCCATATGCTGGACTGTTGGTCCTAACTTTTCTTCCAGCAGTTGCATGGTAGCTGATTTAATTCCTAATTCCTTGATGCGTTTAGTTTTGATTTTTTTGTGCAAAGTGAGAGATAAGGATTTAATTTCAATTTTCTGCAAGTGGCTGTCCAGATTTTCCAGCACCATTTGTTGAGTAGGCCAACTCTCCTCCATGTTATATTTTGACCTCCTTTGTCAAAGATCAGGTGTTTAAAGATTTGTGGGTTTGTCTCAGAGTCTTCTATTCTATTCCATTGTTCTTCATTACTGTTTTGATACTAGTACCATGCTGTTTTTAATACTACAGCTCTGTAGTATAATTTTATATCTCATATTGCAAAACCACGTGTTTCATCTTTCCTCCTTAGAAATGTTTTGGCTATTCTGGGTTTCTTGTTGTTCCATATGAATTTGAGAATTGCTTTTTCTATATCTGCAAAGAATGACATTGGAATCTTGATGGGATTGCATTGAATCTATATAGTGCTTTTAGCAGAATGGCTATTGTAATTATATTAATTCTTCATAATCAAGAGCATGGAACATCTTTACATCTTCTCAGGTCCTCTGCAATTTCTGTTTTCAGTGTTCGATAATTTTCCTTGAAGAGGTCTTTTACTTCTCTTGTTAAATTAATTTTGAAGTATTTTTTAAAGGATATTGGCACTGGGATCAATTTCCTAATTTCTTCTTCGGCCCTAATAATGTTGACATATAGGAAAGCTATTGATTTATGGGTATTTATCTTGCAGACTGCTACTTTGCCAAATCTGTTTATTAGCTCTAGTAGTTTTCTGGTGGAGTTTTTTGGATCTTCCAGATATAGGATCATGTCATCAGCAAAAAGGGAGAGTTTGACTTCCTCTCTTCCTATTCTTATCCCTTTGATTTCTTCCTCTTGCCTGATTACTCAAGCCAGGGTCTCAAGTACTATATTGAATAAAAGTGATGAAAGCGGGCAGCCTTATCTTGTTTCCAAGCTCAGTGGAAATGCTTTCAACCTTTCTCCTTTTAGTATTATTAAAGCTGAGGGTTTGAAATATATGACCATTACAAAATTAATATAAATTCCTTTGATCTCTATTTTCTCTAGAGTTTTGAGCAGAAATGAGTGCTGGATGTTATCGAAGGCCTTTTCTGCATCTATTGAGATGATCATATGTTTTTATTTCCTTAATTCTGTTTAAGTGATGAATCACATGTATTGATTTGCATATGATGAACCAGCCCTGCATACCTTGAATGAATCCCACTTGATCATGATGAATTATTTTCTTGATGCGTTTTTGAATGTGGTTTGAAAGAATTGTATTAAGGATTTTTGCATCAATATTCATGAGAGATATTGATCTGTAGTTTTCTTTTCTTTTTTTTTGATGTTTCTTTGTTGGGTTTTGGTATGAGTTATGGTTGCTTCATAAAAAGTGTTCGAGAGAGTTCTCTCTTTTTCAATTTCTTGGAATAGTTTAATAAGGAGAGGTGTTAGCTCTTCTTCAAAGTTGTGGTTAAACTCTGTAGGGAATCCGTCAGGTCCTAGGTTTTTCTTCTTTGAAGCCTTTTAATTGCTGTATGGATTTTGGTGCCTGTTATTGGGCTATTTTGGATTTCAATTTCACCCTGTGTCAATTTGGGGTTGTTGTGTGTCTAGAAATTTCTCCATGTCATCCAGATTATCTGATTTAGAGAGGTATAGTTTTTCAAAATATGTTCTGACAAACTGTTTGATTTCAAAGGGATCATTAGTGTTCTCCCCATTTTCATTGGTGATTTTGTTGATTTGCTTTGATTCTCTCCTTCTTTTAGTTAGATGAGCTAGAGGTCTGTCAATTTTATTTATTTTTTTCGAAGATCCAGCTCTTTGTTTCATCAATTCTTTTTATTGCTTTTTGTTCTCAATTTCATTGATATCAGCTTTGATCTTAATTATTTCCTATCTTCTGCTGGTTTGGGGATTAGATTGTTCTTCCTTTTGTAGAGATCTGAGTTGGAGCATAAGCTTATTTGTTAGGGATCCCTCCTGATTCTTAATGTGGACACACAGTGCAATAAATTTTCCCCTTAACAGTGCTTTCATGCAGTCCCAGAGGTTTTGATATGTTGTGTCTTCATTCTCATTCTCTTCCAAAAATTCCTTAATTACATGTTCCCATATCTTCTTGGATCCATTCTTCATTTAACAGGGTGTTATTCAATCTCCACGTATATGTGTGTTTTATGCTATGGTTTTTGCTATTAATTGTTAGGGTCATGGCATCATGGTTGATAGGATACATGGAATAATATCTACTTTTTTATATTTGCTGAGATTTCCTTTCTGAACTAGAATATGACATATTTTCAAGAAGGATCCATGTGCTGCTGAAAAGAAGGTATACTCTGTCAATTTGGGGTGGAATATTCTGTAGATGTCTATTAAGTCTGTTTGATTTATGGTGTTGTTTAGACTGGAGATCTCTTTATTGTTTTTTGTTTTGTTTTGTTTTTTTGCTTTGATGATCTTTCTGTTGGTGATAGAGGAGTGTTGAAGTCTTCCAGTACTATTGTGTTGAGGTCCACAAATAGTTTTATATCTTTAGTAATTTTTCCACATAGTTGGAGGCATTGGTGTTTGGAGAGTATATATTTACTATGGTTATTTCCTCCTGTTGTATTGTTCCATTTATCAGGGTACAGCAGCCTTCTTTATCTCTTTTGATTAATTTATGTTTGATATCCACTTTGTCAGATACAAGAATTGCAACTCCAGCTTGCTTTCTTGGGCTGTATGCCTGGATTTTTTTCTATTCTTTCATCCTTAATCCGTGGGTGACATGGGCTGTAAGGTGGGTTTCCTGTAAGCAGCATATTGTTGGATTTTGTTTTTTGATCCAATCTGCTAGTCTTTGTCTTTTGATTGGTGCACTGAGACCATTCACATTCAGTGTTAGAATAGTTATGTAGATGTGGTTCGTATTCATTGTGTTTTATTAGTAAATTCTGTGCTGTTTTATTTGTCTATTGATAGTAAGTACGTTTATTGAATTTCCTCTGTTTGTGGGTTTTGAAGAATGTTAGCTTATTCTTCTATCTGGAGTTTACCTTTGAGTATTCTTTGTAATGCTGGCTTTCTGTTCATGAATGCTGCAAGTTTGTTCTTATCATGAAAAATTCTTATCTTCCCCTCTAATTTGAAGCTGAGTTTTGCTGGGTCTAGTAGTCTTGGTTGTATGTTGTGTTCATTCAGGCATTGAAGTCTCCTTCCATGATCTTCTTACTTCCAGGGTCTGAACTGTAAAGTCAGATGTGTTTCTGATTGGTTTGCCTCTGAATGTGATTTGGTGTTTCTCCTTTGCCGCTTTCAATATTATTTGCTTGATTTCCCTGTTGTACATTTTGAACATGATGTATCTTGGTGAGCTTGTCATTTGATTAGGCGTTTTGGGTGCCCCATAAGCTTCCTGAACGAGCATATCTGACTCTATTTTTACATGCACAAAATTTTCTTTACAATTTCCTTGAGAATGATCCTTATTGCATTCATTTGTATTTTGCTTTATTGCTGTATGCCAATTACTCTTAGATTGTTTCTTCTCATTTCATCCCAGACATTTTTAAAATTCTGTTCATGTACTGTGAGTTTTTTCTTTTTTTTTTATCATCTGTGTGCTCTAGCTTGCTCAGCCTGTCCTCATTGTCAGAAGTTCTTTCTTTAAGAGCTAAGGTTTTGTTTTCTATAGAAGTTAGTCTATTATTAAATTCTTCCATGGTTCCTCTCATGTCATTACTGCATATTTTAGCTCTGTTACTTCCTTTTTGAGTATGTCTAATTTTTTGATAAATGAGTTTTTTATCTCTTGAGTTTTCTCACTTAGTCCCTTTATTATATCTTCTTTTAACTCATTGTTCCTTTTAGTAAACAGATCATTGATAATATTTTCAAGGTTTGAATCTCAACCCCTATCCATAGCATCCTTTTCAGGGGAGTTTTAGGTTTGAGGTGAACCTCTCCTTATTTGACTCTTCATTTTTGAAGAGCTTCTTCTGGATCTCTGAATTGAGATTTCATATGGGGTAGGTAGACAGTTCTCCAAGTGGTGTTTCCTTGCAAGTCAAAGGGTCAGATCAGTCACCTAGGGCTGGAGTGGTGGCTTAGCAGTTACTGATCAGAGATTGCCTGGAATGCATGAGTGCATGGGTTCAAATCCCAGCACCATGTACACAACAAAGTGTCCCAGTAATGAAGGCAACATGAAAAACTAAATAAAATTGATTCTTTCTTTCTCTCTCTATCACTGTCCCTCTCTCTTAAAAACAAACAACAAACAAACAAAGCAAAACAAAAAAATCAGCCACCAACTCTTTGATAATCACCTTCTTCCAGATTCTGTTTCTGTCTGGATCCTAGTATTGCTCTACCTTTTGATTCCAGGCTCAAGGTTGCAAATCTGAACCTACTGGAATACAGGGCATCAGATAGGCATGCTGCCCCAGGCAGGGAACCACCCCTGATTGATCCTGAACAGGGGCTGCTCTGATTGGGGGTCCTACCAGTTGTGTTCTGAGTAAGGCTTTTTCTGGTGTATTGGACAGGTTTCTCTAAAGAAACAGAATCAATTTGATGTTTATTTATAGGAAGAGACTTATTATAAGGAATTAATTCACACAATTATGCAAGTTGGCAAGTCCAAATCAGCAGAGCGGGTGGCCAGGTAGAAACCCAGGAGGGCTGATGGTACAGTTCCAGCCCACCAGCCAGCAGCAGAGAACCAGAGAACCCAATGAAAAAAAAAATGGTACGGATGAAGTCTGAATTCCCTTTTGCACCTGGAAGTCAGTTTTTCTTTGGGTGTGTGTGGAGTGTTATGCAGGTCTTCAAGTGCATGACATAACACTTCAAATGCCCACCCATAGTAGGAAGGGCAATCTGTTAGTCTCATCCAAAAACACCTTCCAAGATGATATATAAAATTAACGCCACATATAGTCCATATATTTTCACCATTTTGAAGAGTTTTCTGTTACCTAGCAACCATATTTACATCATTCCAAAGTCTGGTGACACTGCTAAGGAACTCCGAGTAGGGCCATCCTAAATTTGAATCCTGCCACTTTGGGGGTGTAGGCAAGTTTATTGGGCTCTTTAAAGCTCACTTGCTTCATCTATGATTCAGATAGATGTGTCCTTGAAATACATATTTACCAAAATATTAAAATAGGTAATATACTTACAACAGTGTCTATCAAGTGGATGACATTTACTATGTGTGTGATTCTCTTCATGTTTATTCTCCTTTTTCTCAAATTTTCAAATGCCAAACAATATTATCTTAGAAACTTATCCTTTATCTTATTCAGGTATTAATTAGCTGTAAGCTAATAAAAAAGTTGGAATTAACATAACTAAAAAAAATGTGATAAGTGAAGAGCACTACAAAGCTATAAGAAGCAGCATTCTTGGGGCTGGAGCAATGGTTCAGAGGTTATGGTGCTTGCCTGGCATGTGCAAGTACATGGGTTCAAACCCCAGCACCCACGCACACAACTAAGAGTCAGAGCAATGGAAGCCATGTGTAAGACTCAATAAAAATTGATTCTCTCTCTCTCTCTCTCTTTCTCTCTTAAAAAAAAAAGAAGCAACATTCTCATTTCTTTAAAAAGAAAATTGGGTTCCACTGAGCCTCACTGGGAAAGAAACCCGGGCAGTTGTGGATGTCACGCATTCATTTCTGCTTTTTTTCCTGCCCCTCGCTCAGTCCACCGTGCATCTAGCTCTGTTGTGCCGCTGGACTCACTGCACCCTGGTTGGCATTCGTCCTCTCAGGAGTAAGAATGTGATTGGTTGTGGGTCAGCCACTAGACTTTCTAACATTGTTTCAGGTGTCCTTCCTTGTTCAATTAGAGGCATGACATTATACAAACATGATCACTTAGCTTTGTCTGCCAATGAAGAGGGAGGCAGAAAAGAGAATTGCATAGAAGAAAACACATGGCCCCAGTTCTTAGTTTGGGCTGCTGTAACCAAAACCATCAACTGGGTGATGTAAGCATAAGACAATGTTTCTCATCGATCAGGAGTCTGTGAAATCCAAGATCAAGGTGCTGGCAGACCACAGACGGCCATCTTCTGGTTTCTGATTATGTCCTCACATGTTGTGTACAAAAGGAGATAGAAATAGAGATAGAGAGATCATAGAGCTAGAGATGATAGGAATAGAGCAGGTGGAGAAAGTGAGGGAAGGCTGACTCTTCTTTCTTTTTTCTTTTTTTTAAGGGGGTAAGTCTCAACACAGGAACCCCACACTCATGACCTAGTCTTATCCTAAGTACCTTCCATAAGCCCTCCCCTCATTTACCATCACTTTGAGGGTCTGGACTTCAACATATCTGTCTAGGGGGTACAAAAACTTTCAGTCCATCTCTCTCACTTTCTACCCTACAAATATTAGCTATTTTCTTGACATTGGGGGAGATGCAGATTCTTTACTCTTTCAAAGAGGATTTCTTCCTCTTTCTTCTAGAAAAGCAGTTTCTGCTCTCCTAAGAGAACTATTTTATTTCCCAATCTGAGAAAATATGAGTTTATTGAACTTCTTGTTAATAAAACATCTTTAAAAGAGTTTAAGCTGACAGCAGCCCAAAATACAAAGCCTGGAAAGCTTATTTGCTCAGGTATTGCTCACCACTTAATTATGTCGTCTGATCATTGCTGCACATACTACAGTGGGGCGAGGGACTGAGCCATGTTGAATGCTTTGCATTATAAGTATCCCATTCTCTTCTCATCAAATCATGACTATCTGCACTCCAAATGCTGGTTGTACAAAAAAAAATCCAAGATGGTTATGTTCACATTGACAAAGTCAAGTGGAGATTTAAGGAACTATCTGAGAAATTTTATCAACTTCAGCAGCCAGACCAGATAATTAGAACAAGAAGAAAAATATTTTTCTTAATGATAGGTGTCTTGCTCTAAATTGTTCATGTCACAGCTCCATAACTTTTCTTTGCTTCATGGACACATTTATTTTTCCTTAAGCCACAGAAATTATTATGTGGGCAGTTTAGTAATTTTTCTACCTAGACCACCACTTTTTGTTGGGAAGGAAAATTTCATGGGTGAGATTATTCATTCTGGAGTATAGAAAGCCAAAATGGAATCTGGGATATTACTGGATGAGACCAAATGCTAGATGCTAAAGCCCTAAATCCTATGCAAATTAATTTTTAGGTTTCCTGTGTAGCCTTCATAAGCCTTGACTCCCTTCCCTTTTAATTAATGTGCTTGGTTTTAGCATCAGTTAATTTAATTAGAGATCACTTTCTTTTTTTAATACATACATAGAGCTGTCTCAGAATGGCCAAATGTTGATGTGTTATTGACACTGATCAGGAGCAGCCATAATCATATTCATTTATCAGTCTTTGCTAGGGTGCTGAGCTAACTGAGAGACTGAATTACCTCTTGCCCTCAGAACGAGATGGCAAGTTCCTGTGAAAGAGGGGAGTGTTGCCTTCAGTCATTATTGGAAAGTTATCTCCACACCTGCCACAACCAATGGAGTCCCAGTCATGCTCTCCCCTGCCAGAATCAAATTCAGCATGAAATGCAAAACTTATCACCCACTTTTGCTTACAAGTCCTGTTTGACCCCAAATCTCTCAAATACTCTCTGTAATTGCAAAGAGAAAAAATGGGTTGGCTATCATTTTCCATCCAGGTGCTTAAGTAAGCTTTTCTTCTTGTTGTTGTTATGAAACATTACGGTCAAAGAGAAGAATGGAGAAACACTCCTGCAGAGGTTTACCAGAGTATTATTAAAGGGAAGAAATTGCTTTGCATCAAAGGTAGAGACCTACAATGCCAGTATAATGTTTCTAAAAGGGATAATGAAAGATTTGGCCAGAATTCTATTTCTTGCACCAATGGGATTTTCTTGACTTGCATGTGTACATTAAAACACACACACACACACATACACACACACACGTGAACATGATATATGGATTCTATGTATTCCATCTTCCTCTTGGTGCTGTTAAGGGAATGATTTCATTTCTTTTCTCACTGTAATATCTATGTTTGGTTGAAAGGATTCAAAAATGGAAAAGACCTTATTTCTAAGGAATCTATTTTGAAAAAAGAGATTGATTCATATTTTGATATGGGAAGAACCTCATACTATGTGAGAAAGTTGTCATTGTGCTTCTATGCTTTCATAATCTGTGGATCTTTTGCTTTCTATGATAAATATTAAATATAGGCATTTTTGGAATTGTTCAAGCAGGGTGGTTCATAGTAAAGACATATGTGCAGTTGTCATTGTTCAAAATTCTCTCAACATTCTCTCAACACTATCTTATTGCTAGAATGTGTCTCTTCATTTTTCCTTGGTTGTATTAAATTAATAAGAAACAAGCATTAGAAGTGCGAGACAACTTGCCCGTAAAGCCAGATAGACTTGCTATTAACCCTTGGTCTCATCAGTGACTTGCCTGTTTGCCTATGAAAAATCACATAAACTCTCTGACTTTTATTATTCTCATCTGTTGAATGGGGGTAGCAGTGCCTAATTCTCAAGATTCTTTGTAAGAATTACATATGATGCCGTATATAAAAAGCATCCAGGACAATGAGTAGTTCTATGAATGTCAAAAAATAAATGGTGGTCAGAATTTGTCCTGTATTATCAAATTAATGGAAGGTCTCAGACAATTTCACAATTGGGCAAACCCAGCCCTAAGGAATCATCTCCAAGGAGTTTGGCATCTTTTAAAGGTCATATATAAATGCCCTAGAAAATTTTCTCCATGTTAAATCTAAAACATCCCTAAAGTCACTTATGTGACATCCTTCTCGTCTGTTAGGGGTAAACAGAATGTAAAATTCAACGAGACAAGGGCTTCAAAAGCCGCTTTTTTTTTTTTTTTTTGGTTTTTCAGGTTTTTATTTTCCTTCCAAGAAGCATAGCTCTTAATCAGAAAGCATTCTCCATTCAAAATAATCTGTAAAGACTGGCATGAAATGCAGATTCCTAATTGAACAAAGACAATTATTTCCAGATTGAAGTACAGTGGTGAATAGCTCTGTGCTCCAATTATCGTTAGACTCTTATTTGAAATGGGAGGCTGAAATCACAGAAGAGTTTGTCTTAATTGGGAGAAATGGCTGAAATTGTACTTTTACTACCCAACTGTAGCATCGTATATGTAGGTCATCTTTTTCATGTGTGCATGATGGTGCCCTGTTTAGATGTCCATTTGGGGCAGCAGACTGAATCAGCAAATAGTGTAAGAGTATATCGGAGCCATAAAACTATACAGTTTCTAAATAAGGAAATCGAATGGCCATGCATCTTAAATTATAGACTTAGATGAAAGCTTAATTCAAGACTGTTAGTTTAAACAAGACTGTCCCTTCGCCTTCATAACATATCCACTTAAAAACTATTTCAGAAGGTAGTGCCTGCATGAGTACATTGGCTCCCAAATTCAGGCGGATCTAGCGGATTGAGAAAAGGTGTTTGAAAACAGCATAGCTGAGGAATGCAAAGGACATACACAGTCTGTGCTCCTCAAACAGCCAACAGACACCAAGAGTGACTGCAGAGTGCTGGAGCTGGAGAAGCTGGGCTGGGAGAGATCCCTGCTTCTCCAGATGGGACCACAGGACTCAGAAGCATAAAGCTATGCCCCGCCCCACCGCCATCACCAATCATTTACATTTGTGCAGAAGTTCCTGGTTCTCAAAAGGATTTCACAAACTGTTTCATTGGATCTTCATCCCTCCAAACTAGGCATGAAGGATGTATCATCTCTTTTTTTACAAATGGAAAAAATGAGGTCCAGGTCCTTATTTGGGGGTTTCAGAGTGAATGGGTGTAGGAGTGGGTTTAGGAACTAGTCTTTGATTAATGATAACAAAACTAATGTTTAAAATATCCCCAGAGCTTTGTAAATGCCTTCAGAACCTTAGTGTGTGGAGCACACCACGCCATTGGTAAAACAATACCAAAAACACCGTGCTCTGTCTTCTTACATTCCTTAACTTCTACAATTAATGATATTCATTGTTATCCCGATTTTATGGATGAGGAAGGTAGGGCTTGCAAAGGATGTGTGATTGTTGGATGCTAGATGTCAGACAACTGGTAATTTCCAGGGCTAGACCCCAAACTCGCACTCACTCCAAATCCTGTGCTTTTTTCCTTTCCCCAGGAGCCCCTTATTTTTGTTTCCACTGCTTCTGCTTCTGTTCACAAAGCACATTCACTCATTGAGCAAAAATCACAGCAGTGGACAAAACAGAACCAAGTCCCTACCCTCATGAGGAGTGGAGGTGGGGAGACAGACAATGTACAATGTAAGTAAAAAGATATTGAATGCTTGATGTTGATAAATGCTATAGAGGAAATTAAAGCTGGGAAAGATGTGTTGGGGACAGAGAAGTTGCAATCTGAGACATCAGTTGACCTAGGAAACTTTCTTGAAAAGTGGCATTTGAACAAAGATCGCAGGAAGTGAAGGATATAGCTGCAGGCCTACGCAGAGAGAGCAGTGAATAGCCCTGAGCTGGGGACAAATGCTATGGCTGGAGTTGGGTGGGCAAGGGGTAAAGAAATGAAAGAGGAGGTCCTAGAGTAAGGGGAGGTCAAACGAAGCCAAACATTAAGGCCAACACAAGGATTTCTCCAAGTGAAATATGGCAGCCCTTGGAAGGCTTTTGAGCAAAGGGTGTTATCTTCTGATTTATGTCAAAAGAATAGCTCTGAGTAGATTAAAAATGTGTCCAGGACCAAAGCAGGAAAGTGATTTAGGAGGCAAATAAGAAAAAAAACAGCAACTATTATTAATAAGGAATAGAATTCAAATAGGCAAAAGACGATATTGGCTTCAGCTAGAGGAAGAGAGGTAAATGGTGAGAAAGACAGGAGATGAGCTGTCTCCGTTCCTGTTGCTGCCTATTTGCCTTGACAGGTTGCCAGGTACCTTGGAGACACTGAGCAGGAAAGAGCCCTACAGGAAAATGCTCCCACCAGTGGCAGGCAGCCAGGGAATTGTGCAAAAGAGAACCTGCTGAGAGAAGCGTGGTTACTGACAGCCTCCAGCTGCTGCACATCTGGGGTCTGTGGCAGCAGAAGAGGCCATGCTCTTCCCAGGCTGCTCCCTGCCGCTGAGCCAGGCCACACTCAGGGCAGGGCTCCTCCCATCAGCCATCTTCACCACACTGCAGCCTAAGGCTTCCCCCTTCTTCCTTTGTCCTCTCTCCCTTCACAGACACCACCTTTGCATTCAGGCTGGTCTCCTACCTTATCCCTGTCCCCTTTACTTCTCCCCTTTATCCTGCATAGGCATTTCCCTCCAACAAATCTCTCATCATTCGAGTTTCACTTTGGACCAGAATGACTTACCACTTGCCCTCTCTCATTGGCTTAAAGCTTTTCAAAATTGTTTCTCTCCACTGAGATTCTCCAGTCAACATACCCCATTGTTTGCTCTATCCAATAGCAAAAGTCATAATAAATAAAAATCAAGCCCTTGCTATGGGCCTTAAATTATAGTAAGTACTTCACATTGACTCTATCTTTGAATCATCATTGCAACCCACTGGGAAAGTGCGGGAGAAAGCTGGATGTTATAAAAATTAGCGGACTTTTCCTAAGACAAACAACTGATGTCTTCATGCATTTTGTGTTGCTGTAACAGAAATCCTAAGACTGAGTAATTTTACAGGAACAACAACTTAGTTATCTCACAGTCCTGGAGGCTGGGAGTCCAAGATGAAGGCTCCTTCAGTTTCAGTGTCCAGTGAGAGCTGCTATTTCCAGGATGGTGCTTTGTTACTGTGTCCTCCAGAATGGAGGGACACTGTATCCCCACATGGTGAAAGATGGAAGGGCAAGGAAGTCCAGTGCTGTATCAAACTTCTTATATCTGGGGATTATCACATTCTCCAGGGGGATCCTTCAGGCTTTACCACTATTGCAGTTTGGGTATGAAATGTCCCAGAAAGACTCATGTGTTGAAGGTTTGGTCCTCAATGCAGCAATGTTTGGGGGAAAGAGTGGGCTTTTGGGAAGTGATTGGATCATGAGGGCTCTGACTCTATGAGTAGATTAAACCATTTGATGGATTAATTGGAATGAACAACAGGGAGAAGCTGGAAACTGAAGGAGGTAAGTCATAGTTGGAGTAAATGGGCCACCGGGAGCCCCTGAAAGGGCATTTTTTGGTGCCCAGACCCTCACCCTCTGTCTGCTTTATGGCTGCCATGAGTCCAGCAGTTTTCTTCCACCATGCACTGCCACCGTGATGGTCTTCTGCCTTGCCTCAGTCCAAAGCTACGGAGCCTCTTCTAAGTTGTTTTTCACAGTTAAAAAGTAACACACTCACCTTTTACCTCCCCATCTCCTAATATCATCTCATTAGCAGCACATGAATTTTGGAGGGGACACATTCAGATCATAGCAACTGGAAAGTGAAAGAGCTGGCATTGAGCTTAGGCAGCTGGTACAGAATCTACATCTTGCTACTGTGGCAGTCTCAGGAGAAGGTCCTTCCATTGCCCTGCCCTGCTGGCATCATGCTTCTTGGTTATTCAATGCTAGACTTGAAATGTCACCACAAGATTTTGTCCAAACTTGTCTTTGGTGCTCAGCAAGAAACCAGGGTAACTTCTCTGTGGTTAGACTTCTTACAGTTTCCCAGGATCATGAGATTCCAGCTCTCTAGAAGAGAATTGTCATTGCTCTGCAAATATCCATCTACTGCTTGGCTAGCATCTTTTTATATTGATCACTAGTTTTTCATAAGGTGAGTGAAAGAGCCCTGAATTGGGATTAGAAAACCTGTGTTCTATTTCCAGCTCCAGCACTGAGGTTGTATACAACATTTTTTTTATTCATAAATTTATTTGTTGAACAATCACACAATCTTGTAATGCAATAATATAATATGTATATAGATTCTGAAGATTTGATTTACCCTCAAGAGTGCCCCCCAATTACCCCCCCTTATCCCTCCCTTCCCCTTCCCAAAACCTCTCTAATAATTTATTAGGTTGTATAACATTACACCTTATCCAGATTTAAAACATTTTAAGTTGCAAGTCACAAAACCCCATCTGGACTTGCCAAGGCAAAGAGGGAGTTGTTTACTATCCATATTGGGAAAACCAAAGCGTGACTGCAACGACAGACTCGTGACTGTATCCAGGTTTTCAGATAACAGCATTGAGACTCTGTCTCTCTCACTGCAATCAGTTAGCTCTCTGCCATTATCTTGGCTTCATTCTTCATAGATTCATTTTATTTGACAGTAAAGATGATACCTCCCAACTCCATGACTACATTCTTGTGAACTAGAGATCACAAAGTAGAGAACACTCTCAGTATCCATCCACACCCATAAATGAGGACTTGATTAATCCTCATTTGGGCTTGGTGTCTGTCCATGAGTTAATTACTGGGTCTAATATGATATAATCAAATCATCCAGTCTGGGTCACAAGAGTACCTCTATCATAAGGAATGTGGATCAAATGATCAAGCATCCCAGCAGTGGGTGACATTTTGTCTTGCAATGAAATTTTATATAAATGTTTGGCAAGTAAATATAACAACTCTCTGCAACAACCCCTTAAGTCTTCCAAATATAAAACACAATCTTGTTCCTTTCCAAGACAGGAAACACAAAGTCTCACCTATTCTCAAATTCAGTAAGAAGTCTCAATTCCCCAACAAACACAGATGCAAAATGCTTGGAATACGATAGTGAAACTGGGGCTGTCTACTTGCAGTAGAAAGACTCCATGCAAGAAACAAAAGAATGGGGAACTAGCAGTGTCTAGTCATTAGTAATGATGAAACTCCTGACGTGACAGCAGGGGCAGTTCCTTGATTTGACCCTAGATACATGTTTTTCCATCTGTTTGCTTTCAGACAGTTCTATGAACCAGTAGCCCAAAGTTCTCTCCTAGACATGATCTTAAAGCTTGCTCTACCTTCTTTCTCTTCTTATCTTTCTCTCTTCTGTGGTAACTGGAGGACATCTCAAGCAATGACAAGGGAGTCAACACAATCTGAATTCTGTAATCTCAAGCCCTCCTGGTTAACTGTGAAACCTCTGGGGAGTCCATGCCAATCAATGTCTTCTCACTGTTATTCCCTGCAGTTTGGATGTCTAGAAGTTGATAACTCTCCTTCTCTGTGATATTCCACATTTCCGAACCATCTCTTCTCCCTTGCTTTTCTTTGCAAGTATTTCCTGAATGCAAATTTCCTTCTTGAAGTCCCTGGAACATATCCAAAATAGCTAACACATACTAACATCTGGCTTTTCTAATTTCTTTGCTTAGAGTTATAGGTTTCAAAGGTACTTCTTCTTCCTTCCCATAGCTGCAGTAAACAGTTTCATCAAGCATTTTCCTTCAGCATCTAAGATTTCCAATTTTCTGGCAGCTGTCTATTTCCTCACCATCTGACAACCAAAGACATTGCTGTGTTATTTTACATTTTGAGTACAATAGTATAAGACTTCAAGCATTAATAGAACAGGTTGTATTGCAATAGCAAATAAAGATAAATTCACATATATTGACTGAAACATTAATAGAGGTTCATTTCTCCTTTCTATACCAGTCTGAGGTAAACATTCCCATGGTGAAGCAGTAAGCCAGGTTTGTCAAAGTATCTTCACTTCATGGATTCACCATCCCTTAAAACTTTGTTATCATCTTCACACAGTCAACAGAATGGCAAACAGAGAGCCAGAAAGGTGCCACCCACTTCTTAAGAGCTGAATCTCCTAAATGGAGCAACACCTCCTCTCATATTCCGTTGAGTAGCATTTGGTCACTAGGGCTGAAAGACAGATTGGGGAATGTAGTTTACCTATATGGCCAGAAATAAACAAATTATTAGTATAGCTAAGAGTCTCTGGTGTGCTGAGTAAGCATATGTTTAAAAGGGAGGGAGTGGTTAATTCTGCCAGTTGAACTTAGGGACCAAATAAGTTGAGAATTACTATGTAGTTAAATGGCATGGATAGTTGATGATATTAAGAAGAGTGTTGTGGAGGTTAATAAGAAAGAAGTTGGATTGCCATAGGTTGAGAAAAGGTGGGATGTGATAAAACAAAGGCAGAAAATGTAATAAACAGTTTTCAGGCTTTGAGCTATGAAAGCAGGGAAAAGCTGAGAAGTGGGGTACATGGAGGAATTTAAATTTATTTAATTGAAAAGTATGTGTAACTATTGATGGAAAAGGCACCCATAGACAGAGAGAGATTCATAATTCAGCAGAAAGAGAATAGATGGAGCAAGGACCCTGGACAGAGGTAGCAAAAGCCTCACAGAGCAGGAGCCCTCTTGCTGTCTCACTCTTACCCTCAGCCTCCTTTTCAACCTTGCATACCTCTTAAAAAAAAAAAACCAGCTTCCTTGCCATTCTGAGCACAAAATAAAAAATATCTGACCTTTTAAGATAAAAAAGGATGAAAATAATAGCTATTTTCACCTCTATGAAATGGGACAAACTTATTCCTGGTTTCCCCTCTTGCTAAAATTTGCAACAAAGTGGAAAACAAGTTAAACATTCTCAAAGATGTTGCGCTATGTTAGAAGATTTATTTTTACTGAGCATCTACTCCATGTAAGGCACAGAGCTGACTTTATCTCATGGACCCTTTCGATAAGTACACAAGGAAGTATTATTAACCCTAATCTTTATAGAACTTAAATTAAATATAGAATCAATCATCAATTAGAGCAGGAGAAAGATTATTCTCTACTTACTGTAAGCAAAGACTCCATATAGAAATCTAAGCACTTAGAACATCATTGGAAGAGTTGAAAAAGAGAATTTTAGGCTAGATTACCTGGATTCACTCTCAGAAAATAAGTACCAGGGTCATGGCTTGTCACATCCCCTGGACCTGCTGAGGAACATACTCTGATGGTCACAGTAGGAAAAGTTGTGGACACCACGGCAGCACCTCAAATGCCTCTCAACATCTAGAAAGTAAGGATGCAAAATGTTTCTAAGACCTTACTTGTGAAAAACAGGCTAAAACGGAACAATAGCTCCACCTCATTTTTCCATGATCTGAATCTCCCACAAGTATATCTAACTGGCTAAATGTAATTTGCATCTAAAAACATAGCTTTAGGGGAGTCTGAGAAACATAGTATTTATCTTTCCAATATCTATAGTAACAGGAAGCACATAGAATAGGGTTGAAACAAGTGTCAAACGTTGATTCATGAATCCACCATACATAGTTATCAGTGACCTAGCACTTTTTTAAGAAAAATCTTTAGTAATGTCATTTCTGGATATGATTAGAAATAATTTCCAAAGCTAAAGTTTCCTATTTTTTTAAAGAGAGAGGGAGAGGGAGAGAGAGAAAGAGAGAATCAGTCTTATTTTTTTTTTCATTTGGCTTATCTCTAACACTTAGTTGTGTGAGTGGTGCTGGTGTTTGAACCTAAGTCCTTGCACATGTCAGGCAAGTGCTCCAACCACTCCAGCCTCCATGTTTTGTTTTGTTTTTTTTAGGACTTTTATATTTATGCCATCTAGTATATTTGAAAAGCACTAGCTTAAATCAAATTAATCATGTTTCTTTATGCAGGACTTTCTAACACCTTTATTATGTCTGTAGATGATCTATTGCCACAATGATAAGAGACACACTAAATAAACTGATGGCATGAGATAGTCACCATTTCTTATTGCTCATAATTCTATAGTTTGGACAGATAGTGTCACAAGTCTTGGCTCACTCACATATCTGGGGTTGGTGTACAGGTGACTGCTCTAGTATAGTCTTAGCCATTGTTATGGTTCATATGAAAGGCGTTTCCCAAAAGATCAATGTGTGAGACAACGTGAAAAAAAACTGAGAGGTGAAAAAATTGAGGTATGAGAGCCTTAACCCAATCAATGAATTCCTCCCCTGATACAGATTAATTGGGTGGTAATTGTAGGCTGATAGGGTGTGGCTGGAGAAGGTGGGCCATCCAGATATTTTGTATTTGTAATGGAGTCTCTCTCTCTCTCTCTCTCTCTCTCTCTGCTTACCAGACCCATGTCTTCATCCACTTACCACTGCTACACTCTTCTGCCATGATGTTCTGCCTCACCTCAAGCCCCAAGGAATGGAGTCAGCCTTCTATGGACTAAGACCTCAGAAACAGTGAGCCTCTAAATAAACTTTCCCTCCCAAAATTGTTCTTGTTGGGTCTTTTAGTCACAGTAATGAAAACACTGACTAGAACGGCCATGGTGACAAGGGCAAGTTAATTCTCCCCCATGTGTAGCTTCTTCTAGCAGCCTAGCTGGGAGAGACAGAAGTGCAACAGAGGGATTAAAAAGCTCAAGAATATCAAGTTGCTTAATATCCTATTGTCAAAGGCAGGACATACAGCTAAGCACAGGACGGATCAAGGAGCAGGAATCAAAAGACCAGAACAAGACAAGAATGCAGACAATAGACTATGCTCATGATATTTCAGAAGGAAATGAAGAGTCTATGGGGAATTGAACTACAGACCATTAATGTTATATTCTGGCATTCTGGCAAATAATTTGTCTACATTTTGCCCATGTCCTTAGACTTTCTGTGAGATTAAATTTAAAGGTGATGGACTAATTAATCTGGTGGAGGAAATTTCAAGGCAGCGCAGCACTCAGGAAATGGTACAAGTATTGTTATCAGCTTATAGGTAGGTTTGCTATGAGAATCCTGAGCATAAAGGAAAGATTTGAAAAACTTGTAGTTTGCCTAGAAAAGCATGTGTAATACTAGAGCCATGGAAGGTGTTGTTGCTGAAGAGATTTCCACCACTAAAGAAAGTTAAGTGCTCAAAAATTAAAAAAAAATAAAAAAAAGAAAGTTAAGTACTTTTCAGAGAGATAATAGGAAATATGCCTTGAGTGTATTTCAGGAATCAGCAAAACCACACCCATAGCAGGCTCAAGGTTGTAAAGGTACACATTCAATTCAGAAATCATGGGAGTATTCTGCTCACAGAGGGGTGAATATAAAGTTGCTTCTCCAGGATTCACCTTTCACGATGCCCTGTCACCCAGGCACAGAGGCTGGTCTGGCCCTGGTCCAAGGACCTGCTGCTGGAGCTTGTAGCAGGCATTGGCATCCTCATGTGGTGCTGATTCTGCAGGAATGCAGGATGTTGGAGTAGGGAGTCTTAGAAGCTTCCACTGATATTTCTAGTTAAGGCCTAGGACCTAGGCAAAGTACAACAGGGTCAAAATCCTTCCTGGCAACCCTTGAGAGGTCAACGCAAGAAGCTACAACAGTGAAGTCAAAGCTTCAACAAATATCTCCCAAATTAAGAGATGTCAGGAACATAGAATGTCTACCAAGTAAAACTGCAGAGTGAGCAGAACCAGACCAAGAGAAAAGCCATGTGGAGTGCAACTGGCAAAGCCATAAGGGCCATAAGGGCAGAAATGCCCAAAACTTTTGGAGGCCACATCTTACCAACATATGGCCCAGGTGCTGCACATGGAGCTATAGGACTTAATATTTGTCTTACTGGGTTTTAGTCTTGCTTTGAACCCATTCCTTCTTTCTATGTCTTTATTCATCCCTTTTGGAATGAAAATGCTTATTCAGTGCCATTGTATTTAGGATATATGCAACTTGCTTTTTATTTTTACAGGGACTCACACACAGCCAAGAGTTTGCCTTCAGTCCCAGAGAAGACTTCAAACTTGGATTTTTGGGTAAAGCTGAAATTGTTAAGACTATGGGAACTATTGGAAATGTGCTGAATGCATTTTGCACTGCAAGATAGGCATGAGGCTTGGGAGACCAAGAATAAATAAAAGAAGGTAAAAATGAACCAATGATTCAGTGCTCCCAAACATGATTTTTTTTTTGCTTGCTTGTGCTTCCTTCCCTCCTTACATTCTTCCTTCCCCCTTCCTTCTTTCTTTCACTGGAGATTGAACCCATGGGCATTTTGCCACTGAGTTACATCTCTAGTCATTTTTCTATTTTTCATTTTGAGACAGAGTGTTGCTAAGTTGCTGAGCCCTAAGTTGCTGATGCTAGGCTTGAATTAGTGATCCTCCTGCCTCAGCTTTCTGAGATACTGGGATTATAGGTGCACACTATGCCTTATTTTTCTTCTTGAGTAAAAATACAAATTTGAATATAGAGATTCTATAAGTAGAGGGTGTATGTAGTTTTCCTTTTGACCATGAAATGAAATACAATTAGCAAGGAGTGAAGTAATTAAAACATGCTGAGCTGTCTGTGGTCCTGAAAAGTCAATTGTTGAAAACATGGAATTTTTTGCTGTGCATTTTTTGGGTTGTTTGTTTTGCTTTGCTTTCTGTGCATGCGTGTTGTGTGTACATGTGCCCCCATGTGTGGGTACTAGGGATTAAATCCAAGGCTTTGTGTGTGCTAAGCAAGCACTTTACCATTCAGCTACATCATCCTTGGCTCAAATATTTGTGTTTTTACACAGGTAATAATGAGACGCACCCCCCCAAACATGGTAAACTGTAATTTTGTTAAAGCTGGGCTCAAACTTGTGATCCTCCTACCTCATCCTCACAATAGACTATTCTTACAGAATTCCAAATGCTGGGCCAGAGCGGTGACTCGGTGGCTCAGTGGTTATGGCACTTGCCTGGTATGCGTGAGTATGTGAGTTCAAATCCCAGAACCACGTACACAACAAAATGCAGGAGGAATGAAAGTCACATGAAAAACTAAATTAAAAATTGCTTTTCTCCCCCACTCACTCACTGTCCCTCTGTCTTATTTTAAAAAAAATACTTCTGGATGCAAGCAGAAAATTTAATTTTACCTTTCTGACTTTACCTGGGAGCAGATAAATTAATGAAGCAGATTGATTTCCTTATTCTGGCAAATAACTTTAATTTACAATAATGTATAGCGACAGAATAAGAATAAATACAATTTATAAATCACTAACCAAGAAGAATGTATTCTAGATTATTAGACATTTTACTCCTTGATCTTATTTATAATAGTTTTTCTTCTTCTTTCTTTATGAAAAAAACACCCAACTCTCTTATCAGGCTTAAATATTATCACACAATCTTCTATGTTAGCTTGTTTTCCCACTGTTATAAAAACAGGATCCTTTTCATAGTCATGACTTTTTATTATGAACATTTTCACAAATAAATATAATTCTACAGCTTTTATGTACTTTCTATTGGATGCCTTTGAACTGTATTGATATTGGCTTTTAATTTGTCTGAGAAATTGAAAAAGAAAGAGAAAAATCTACAGTGTAAATCCATCTTGTCATTGAGTTTTCTATAACATGGTTCCTACAGGGTGGGGAGCAAAAGTTTACCTGTGAAGAAGGTACTTCCCATTCATATTATAGATGAGGAAAATTGGTAGTCATAGCCTTTAACACTGCAGAATAAACAAGTTACAGGATGTAGACTTAGGACTGACTAACTTAATGCCTAATTGGGCATCCCTCAAGAGGTCTCCTTGGCCACACCAGCATGACAGGCCTTTCCTTACTTTGCACATTGTGGATACTCTACATCATTGCAAGGCAATGTGCTATCTTCTGAGTCAAGCAGCAAGCTCCTGAAGGCTTTAAATTAGGTTGAATCACTTTGATAGAAACCATGTAAATTAGGGTTCAGTTGGCCAGGCCAGGTTTCAAAGCTTGAACTATTGCTATGCAGCCTCAGGTTCCTCATTTGTAAAATGGAATTAACAGTGTCTGCCTTGTATAGCTGTGTGTAGAGTTTACCAATATATATGGTGCACCATAATGTTCACTGTTAGATTTTACTTTGTAGTACAGGTGTGAGATAGGTAGATGGATGCCCACTCCACATTTTGAATTCTTGTTAAACAAAACAAATGAAGAAACGATTTGTTGGACATTGTGGAAGGTATTTTATGTGATAACTTAGATACCAAAGTAATATCAAATGCTCTTTTTGAATGCCAGAAACTCTGCTAAGCTCTGAAAACAATAAAAAGAATTATGTCTCCCTAGTTCTCCATAAAGTACTCACCATGCCTTAGCTGGTTTGCATCCACACACTTTCCCCCCGTATCGTTCTGCACCATCTCTCTTGGCAGTTTCCCTTATTCCTATGCTTCAACAACTTGTGGGTTAACTTTTAAATTCAGCCGTGTTATTTTGGGAGAGCTCTGGGATGGTATAAATCTAACCACTTCTTAAATTTTTCTGTACACTCTAAGACACCATGTCACAAGATGAACTCATCATCATCAGTTCCTCCTTCCAACCTTGTACATCTTCTCTATTCTCTCTCAACAAGGTGATGCGAGGGGTTTTGAGACGAGGCCAGGATTCTCTGCTCCCACTGGCAAATGGAATCTGGGCCACTACAGATTCCAGTAGCCAAAATAGCCCACTTCTAGTGTTTGTAGCCATTCCCACCTAAATCTGGGAATTTGGGCTGGCTGCAGGTTTCTGAGATCTAAATAGTGTTAGCAGCTCTCCAGCTAAAAGCTGGGTGTTGCAGCTCCTGGTGTGGTAGAAATTCACTCCTGGAATTCGGCACCAAAATTCTGGGTTTTGTCTCATGAATTTGAAGAATAAAATCCATGGACAACCATGGAAGAAGGAATAAAAGGAGTAGGATTTATTTAAGGAAGAAGAGCGGAGACTCTGCAAGGAGGAGGGGTACCTGGAAGCAAGACATCGTCTAGTGGAGGTTAGGCCAGGGGCTGTATTAATTTGGGGTATGAATATAATTAACATTCATGTAAAACAGGCATTGAGAAATGCATCTACATCATTGGTTGAAATCTATGCAAAACAGGCATTGAAAATGGTCAAAAACATCATTGGTTAAAATCTATGTAAAACAGGTAGCAATTCTTTCCAAGTTCCCATCTGCGTCCACTCTCACTTCTAGTTCTCCTACCTCTGGGACAAAGGAACTGCTCCCACAGGTGAGCCTTTTGGTCTTTTTGCATTTGAAGGCCCTCAGTATGCCCTGTCAGTCACTCTCTACTGCTAGTTCTTAGATGAGGCCTTTTGTCCTGACTACCTAGCCATTTTACTATCCCTAAAACTGTCTCAAAAGGAAGTTCCAATCAACTTGTCAGAAACCCAGATTCCTTCTTACCCCAACATTCAGTCAGATTCCAATTTATTTCAAAATATCTCTCCTTACACATGCTTTCTCTTCCTCTATTCAAATCCTCCTGACCATTGCTTTCCAAATTGTTTTCATCATCTGTATCCCCCAGATGGTCTCCCCACCCTATCCAGTCCATTCTCCACTCAGTTTTCAAAGCAACATTTCTAGCATTTAAAAACCTTATCATGCCATGCCTCTGCTCACACACTTCAATAGCTCCCCACCTTTTCTCCAGGATGGATTCTAACCTCCTTAGTTTATCTGGACACTTCAAGGAATAAAAAAACAGGACTACTCTCTACTCAAAGAGATTAACCAAAGATCGAATGAGATTAAAAATGTCAGATTGGTCTAGTAGCATGAGTTAAATCCAGATAAGATGTAATGCTTTACAATCTAATACTTTTTTTAGAGTTATAGTGGGAAGGGGAAGGGTGGGATAAGGGAGGGTAATTGGGGGGGGCACTCCTGGGGATAATTGCAATATCCAGAATATATACACATTTTATATTATTTTGTTATAATCTTGTAAGGTTGTTCAAAAATTAAAAAAAAGACTTTTTCATAATTATTTTATCACATTTTATATAGAATTTTAAAACAACATCAAATATTATATAACGATTCACTGTAAAAATGATTTGAATTGCATAACTATAATTTATTGCTGTACTTTTAGGACATGTTGTGTTTTTTTAAATAAAACAGTAAGGGACACCTTTTTTCTGCAACAAAAAAAAATGTCAGATTTATTAATGAAAATGCAGTCAAAGAACCTAGCTTACATTTGGGAAAACAATAGCAACCTAATGTTGTACCCCAGAAATAGATCCTCTCAGTGCTAGGCACCACGAACAGGTCTTGCCCTCTAAGAACAGACTTACAGTGTGACCAAGGGCAGGTCAGAAGAGTTGCTCCATGTAGAACAGGAGAGGATTCCATCTCTCTACTGCTGCACAGGACTGAGTGAGGAGGCAGAGAAGCTTGGGGAGTAAGGCTAATAAGAGTAAACAGGAAGCCAAGGAGTAACCAAAGGAAATGCCCCTGGAAAACAGGAAGCCAATGGAAGTGAGGCTCCTGCTCCTCATCTTGTCCTCAGGAGCAGAGCAAAACCTTTTCCTATGTTTTCACTGACCACTTCTCCAGTGCATCCTGACCTTTCATTCTGTCTGACCTCTCACCCCAAAGCCTTTCTTGCTAAAGGACTTATAGGCACTGGAGTAAACCCAGCCTTTCCTTAGGTCTAAGCCTTTGAATGTGCTCCTTTCTCTGCCAAGACTATCCCCCTATAGGCTCTCTTCTGCTCATCCTTCAAGGCACAGCTGCCTCTTGAGTCTCCTCTGCCTCATTTGGTGGCACTCTTCTCTGCTGCTCCCAAAGTACACTGTGTGCACACCCATCCGACTGCCACTAAGTCTGGTTATGTCCTCTCTGCAAGGGTGGGAGCCTTCTGAGGACAGAGATCAGCCTTTTAATCTTTGAATTTCAAACACCTAGGATCATACCTGTGACCTCTAATAAATATGTGAATGTTTAGTAGACCCCCATTCTGCCTCTTTGGCATTGCATTCTCCCTTCTTACAGAACTCTCTTCTTCTGAAGAGCAAACTCCTTCTACCCCTGTGCCATGCAGAGCTAAAAGGACCCAACCCAATTTTAATCCTGAGCAGAGATACAAAAATCAAAGAAGGGCACAGAGTTTATTAATTTTGACAATGGTGCCCAAATGTTCCTAGTTGGGGAAATGTTGAAGGAAAGGAAAAGGCAGGGAGCAGAGGAGAAGGGAGGAGGAAAAGAAAGAAGGGATAAGTTTAGGAGAGTACTCTTGTCAGGTGTGCAGGGACAGCCAGAAACATCAACCTGGCTGAGCTGCAGACAGGGAGCTGTGAGCCCTGGGATGTGGATGGATGCCTCGTGATTTCTCCCGAATCAGCTCTGGATTGGAATGGCTGCTTCCTTGCCTGGACTATTTTGGTACATCTATTATTGGCTCACATTTAGTGTCTGTTTATTTAAATCTGCTTTCAACTGGAACATAATTCTCTTGATTATTGGTTGATGCTGCGACACAGTAGGAATACAGATAATTGTCACTGTGCACATTCTGCTGGAAATGTAAAATTATTATCTTTAGAGCCTTTGAGTAGGGTGTTTGAGCATGAATGTTATGCAGTGCGGGCACGTGGAATTTGTAGAGTGCTAATTTGTTGGCTCCTTTGCTTTCCTCCACTGGCTGTCATCTGAGCCTCCCCCAGGAGCTCAGGCAGACGCCCAGCTCCCTGAAGCATCCTGCCAGTCATTTGGTTGTAAAAAGAGGATCTGCTCACTCAGAAAGTTGGGGTTTCCTTCATGGTTAGCAGACACCAAATGGACCAGAGAGACAGCTCTTATTCTGGGCACTGGTCACTGTTCCAGGCTCTTCTGCCATTCTGGGACAGCCTTACCAGACAACAAAATCAAAGTGGGTGGGGTGGTCTTACAGCCCAGTGGAGAGCAGGTGTTCAGAATGGGGGTGGGAGAAAGGGTTCCCCCGCTTCTACCTCTCCACCCCTTACCTCCCCTTCCTCTCACCCATTCCCTTCCTCACTCCCCCTCACTCCCTCTCCTCACCTGCCCTGATCCCCCCCAAACTCCCCACCCAAATCCTACAGGCTTCTGCACACCTACCTCCAGCCCTACGCTTGCCATGCCAAACTGGGTGCCTCTTCATTTACAAGCAGCATCACTAATTGGTTTTTTAGGGGCCCTTTTTTGCTATCTGTTCAAAATTCACGGGGGCGTTCCCCAGCCCCTTTTATGCTACTTTTCTGAACCTTTTCAGCCTCTTTTACAAACTTAGCACTTTCTGTGCCTCTTTTAGTCTTTGCAAGAAGAAAGAGACTTGAGAGGGTTTGGATTTTTTTTTTTTTTGGGTAGTAAAGCTCCTTCTCTGCTTCCCCCTCTCCACCCCCCCACTCCCCACCCTGTGTCCCCTCCCCCACTCCCCCCAAAGCACAAGCATTGGCCCTCCTCCCACTGAATGGGGCTTTGTGCAGGGAATTTCCGGAACATAGCCCAGTGCCCAGGCCTCTGTGTGAGGAGAGGAGGGGCCCAGCCAGGCAAGAAGACCCTTAAGCCCACCCCATTACCACGGTCACTGTTTGCCCTGGATTCTCTAAAAGGCCTATTGTTGCCGGTTGCCAGGTATTCCTTAGCAACACTTAAGCCAAGCTGCCTACCCTATTTAGACCCAAAACTTTTCAATGGCCTCCAAAACCCGTGCTTGTCAGTGCTGTAGACCGCTCCTCAAACAGCCTCAGAGGGGAGGGAGAAACCAAACCATCCCCCAGCCGCCTCTGTGTTTGAGGCTGCTTGGGGGCTTCTTGTCATTTGCCTAGGATCAGCCAGCCAAACAATTGCAATTAAAATTTCTCCCTCCCAGCCCTGCATCTCCCTTCTCTCTCCAGTCCCCCAACCCAGTCACAGACTCCTCTCTAACTTAATATTCAGCTGGGGCTGGGTTTCATCATATTCTGAGAGGGCCTCACGACCTCCTCTCAACCATTTCCAAGGAAATTGCTTGATGATTATTTTGGGACAGCTTGGTGGGCTTGCATGCAGGGGCTTTGACTCCTCCCCAGCTCTGGAGATGATAATAGAATCATAGAGTCTGTGATCTAGAAGGAATCTTAATGATGGTCCCAGATGAGGGCCTGGATGTGCAGATCCCGGAATAGCCTGGCACGGTCACCTAGTGATTTATGAACAGATGGAGTCTGGAGCCCACGGCCTCTGACCCCTAATTTTGTGCTTGTTCCCACTACACGGTGCTCAAGTTATATGAGAAGCAGATTATCAGAGGGAGAAAAAGCCTCTGTACCTTAAAAATCAAAAATGGAAGGAGGGCAGATTCTGGTTTCAGAGCCCCACCACTTTTCTTCCTCCAGTCCCAGTGGCAGCTCCAAGCAGCAGCTCCCAGGCAGCTGAGAGGTATTTCTGCCACCTCCATACAGGGAGAGGCCTCTCTCCCAGGTCCTGAATTGAATGAGGCTGGATATTATGTTCTAGAAGGCCAGAGCCATTCACTGCTCTATGCCACCACCCCACACACAACCTTGCCACCTAATGGCACTAAAATGACTTAGCAACATCATGTAGAATGTAGGATAAAATGAAGACCCTCCCACTGCCTGCCAGCTCCAGCGTGGTCTAACTGTGGCCAACCTCTGCCTCTCACTCCCTACCTCAGTTCACTCCAGCCATCCCTACCTTTCTCTGTCCCAGGATAGGGCACGCTCATTCCAGCCTTCAGACCTCAGTCCCTGCTCTTTTCTCTGCCTAGAAATTTCTATCCCCAGAATCTTTTCGCCATTTGAGACTCAGCTCAGATGCCACTGTCTCAGGAAACCAACCCCCACTCAAAATCTACAAGCTTCGTTTTCTATTGTCCTTTTGAAATTACTATAGCATTTATTGTCATAAATACTACATATATACACACACATATAAATATAAAATAGTATCATAAATATTTTTATAATTAATTATTAAATCTAGACTGTAGTTCTCAATGAGATTTTTTTTCTTGAGGCAGGGTAAGAATAAAAGGAACAGTCTTAGGATGGTTTTAAGTATTCCTTATAACCCAGTGTTTCCAAACTTTTATAAAGCTTATTGGTATTATTACCACTGATTTTCCAAGGGACCATTTTGACCACATTTTCCCCTCATTGGCCCCATGAAATTATCAGAGATATGCTCTGTAGCCATTGATGTAGCGTGGTCCTTTGAAGAGGTACAACATGGCAATAACTAAATTTCCCCCCCAACCCCAAGAATCCATTTTAGTTTCCTTGGCAGTGATCTCACCTTTCTTAAGAATTCATGTCATTGATTTTATACCTAGAAGACCCAATAACATCGGCCAGAAAACTCCTAGACCTTATAGGTGACTTT